>JAGFNQ010010592.1:515317-587832 GCA_024364735.1 Boesenbergia rotunda
TATTCTGGCTCGGCCCTTAAGCTTTTAGAATTTTTTAATGACACTTGACTACTTGACCTGGTCATCCAAACCCAATTTTGTGATGGACTTAGGCCTTATCTTATCTTGGATGATTCACCCTTTTCTTTATTTTACTCGACTGTTTATAATGCGTGAGATTTCTACTAAGTGTTGCCCATTCGGTACATCTGCCTCATTCACCGAAGGCTAGTGCTATAGGTTTTCAGCAAAGTTTCGCTAAGTGCACCTTGCTCGGGGCGCTTGAGCCATTAGCATAAGGTGGATCCTTTCAGGTCGGGCATAGATTTTTCGCAGTGTTGATGGTTCAGAACGGTCGACCCTTTAGGTCTGGCAACAAGTCAAGTCATCCCCGAGAGATCGACCTGGGGCTATTCGCCCGATTTAGTCATACCTGCGACTCACCGATTTCATTCGGCTCAGCTAGAATTTCATTATAAAGCTCTCATCGAGTCAAGCCAAGATCCGGATAGGACATTGCCTTTTTATCCAACTTGTTCCTAGTTCGACTCCCCTTCTCCATCCAACACCCGGGTTTGGGCAATGTCGATGCACCGCCAGGGTGCTTTCGCCCGGCCGAGCTGACGCACGGTCTCGGCAATGTTACCCGATCGGGTAGGTATTGCTAGGCTGACTGGCCACTCATTTTGTCTACCGGAATGTGGGAAACCCCGCCCAGGCAGTAGATACTGTGGAAATGCGTTAATTCATTTTTTCTTTGAGCCAGAGTCTGGACACCATCCGACTTACCCAGACCGAGTGTGGATCGCCACGCCCGACCGGGCCCGACCGAACGTGGAACGCCATGCCCGATCGGCGCCGAGTCCGGTGGGTGCGTGGGAGCAGGCCCACTTATTACTTGCCTTAGCAAGAGTCTGGACACCATCCGACTTACCCTGGCCGAGCGTGGATCGCTACGCTCGATCGGGCCCGACCGACGCGAGGTGGAACGCCATGCCCGATCGGCGCTGAGTCCGGTGGGTGCGTGGGAGCAGCCCACTTATAACTTGCCTTAGCAAGAGTCTGGACACCGCCCGACTTACCCTGGCCGAGCCTGGATCGCCACGCCCCCGACCGGCCTGACCAAACGTGGAACGCCATGCCCGATCACCGCCGAGTCCGGTGGGTGCGTGGGAGCAGGCCCACTTATAACTGCCTTAGCAAGAGTCTAGACACCGTCCGACTTACCCTGGCCGAGGCGTGGATCGCCACGCCCAACCGAACGTGGAACGCCACGCCCGATCGACGCCGAGTCCGATGGGTGCGTGGGAGCAGGCCCACTTTATAACTTGCCTTAGCAAGAGTCTGGACACCGTCCGACTTACCCTGGCCGAGCGTGGATTGCCACGCCCCGACCGGGCCTGACCGAACATGGAACGCCACGCCGATTGGCGCCGAGTCCGGTGGGTGCGTGGGAGCAGGCCCACTTATAACTTGCCTTAGCAAGAGTCTGGACACCGTCCGACTTACCCTGGCCGAGCGTGGATCGCCACGCCGATCGGACCCGACCGAACGTGGAACGCCACACCCGATCGGCGCCGAGTCCGATGGGTGCGTGGGAGCAGGCCCACTTATAACTTGCCTTAGCAAGAGTCTGGACATTGTCTGACTTACCCTGGCCGAGCGTGGATCGCCACGCCCGACCGGGCCTGACCGAACGTGTAACGCCACGCCAAATCGACGTCGAGTCCGGTGGGTGCGTGGGAGCAGGCCCACTTATAACTTACAGGAACCCCTCTTTCATAGGCTTCGAGTTCTTCTATCACAATTTTTGAATATAAGTACAAAGATTGATTCACTCAACTCTCCTCTCGGTACATTCTCAAATGTACGACACTCCAGGGTCTTCCCAGCTGCTTCCCTTGAGCGTCTCGCAAGTAGTAAGCTCCCGACCCCAAGGCCTTGACCACTAGGAAAGGGCCACTCCACTGGGGTTCCAACTTGCCTACTTCTCCAACTGGCTTGACTCTCTTCCATACCTTATCTCCTACTTGAAAACTTCGGGGTATAACCTTCTGGTTGTATTGACGCTGCATCCTTTGTTGATAAGCGGCCACGTGAACCGGAGCCTTGGCTCGGACCTCCTCAATCAGATCTAGCTCCGCTCTTCTCTTCTCCGCATTATCCTCCCCATACAGATGTCTTTTATCAGATTCACAGCCGACCTCCATGGGTACCTGACGGACCCAAAATAGACTGTCACAAAAGTGTGGGTCTCAAATTTAACTATGAATAAATGCTGGAAACCCTTTTTGCAATCAAAATATGAAAATGTAGTAAAGGGGTCACAGGTCGTATTTTTCCTAGGGCTAGTTGAAAGTTTGTTTGATTCGAGCTCGTGTTTATGTGTCGTTTATATTTTGGGTTTGAAATAAAATCTAGGTTGTTGGCAAATTAGAAATGAAAGAGCACTAAAAATAAAGGAACTAAACTAATGGACTAAACAAGCAATAGCAAGTGCTAACTCAACCAAAAGTAAACTAGCTCAACCAAGGGAACTTAACTAAAACTGGAAAAGCAAATTTAAATTCCAATGCAAACAATGCTGATGTAAAGAAATAGAGAAAGTGATGGAAGTTTTCGGAAAGCAATTCAAGCTTAAAACAATGGCTAACTACGAAATTAGGAAATTAAACAAGCAACAACATCAACTCAAATTAACTACCAATGTTGGAAGCCACAAATGCAAGGAAAACTTAGAAATGGATAAATTCGATACCAATTGAATTCAAACACTATCCTACACCAAAAGACAAGTAAAAACTGATGTGAGCAATGCCCCAAAACAACTTGGCACGCAAGGGATCCCTTGTGCCGAAACTGAACCCTTTGTGCCAATACTGATTCTAACAATTCAGAAACTACACTTAATGACGCAGCTGAGAAGGCAACTATAAATGAAGAACTTTGCAGGAATAGATGAAGAATTTCAGATCGATGACTGATCCATCAAAACAACCTAAATGCAGGAGTGTTATGCAAGAAAACAGAAATAACATGCAGAGGTGCAGGAATGGATTACATGAACTCAAAACTATGCGCAGAAATGAAATGAAACCACTAATTGGATGCAAAACCAAGACTAAATAACTGAGAACAACTGATAGAAACTAGCTTAAGGAGTAGTGAACCTAGAGTTTCAGAAATAAACTATCAATTCAGACACAAACTGAGACAAGGAATAAAAAGACAGAATCGAAACTGAAAATTCAGAAATAGCATGTGCAGAAATTCATCCACAAAGCAAATGCAAAATTAATCCAATAAGGAGGAAATCTGAGGCAATGATTCACCAAATAAGGTCTTTTTAATGTGCTGAAATCTAGAATGCAGAAACAATTTGGAGAATTCAGAAATGAACTTGGCACGAAATCTAAGTTTGGCACGCCACAATTAAGTTGATACGCAAGCAACAAAGAAAGAACTAAACTGAATTTTAACTCAATTGATCACTAAACAAGTTCCTAAATTACTTAGCTTGAAGATTAAAAGCCTAATTAAGCTAAACAATTCAGAAAACCAACTCAAACAGCTGATACTAATTTCAGAAGTCTCCAAAATAGGACAGATTACGGCAGAAATGAAAACTACAGCTGAAACAGAATTTAAACTAAAGAAACTACTCCTCGATCCCTTCCCGAGCTCAAAATCTCCTTGGTCATCAAGCAAGGGCTGGCCTTGAACCCCTAAGCTCAATAAATCAGTGGAAATCAACCTCGATCGATCAACTCTGCTCAAACTGCATCAGCTGGGAGATTTCCAATCCGAACTCTTCGATCTCAGTTTGTTGAGCTGCGATGATGATTTGGAGAAGACCTGAGCTCACCTGAGAACCCCTACAAGTGGCTCAGATCATCAGGAAATGGATTGTGGCTGAGATCAAGTGCTCGACTCAGAAAGTGCCGAAACCCTCAAACACCCTCTGTCCGGATGGAAGTCGAGCTGAATTCTTGATCGAAACTGTCTTCCAAGGATTCAGATGATGATCTAACGATGAAATCGAGGTGGTCACGCCTTCTTGGATGAAGAAATTGCAGAAGCGATGAAAAATGGCTAAAGAACACAAAGAAACGGCGAAGACGCGACAAGGAGAAGCTGCAGCCAAATTTTGATTAAATAGTTAGCAATGGACGGCCCAAATTTCTTTACATCAATCCAACGGCTGATCTTGCTCTGATTTAATCCAAACTTTGATGATGATGATCAGGGGTCAGGATCTACCTCGTGGTAGCTCGGATCCTGTAGATGTGCAACGGATGGTCCAGATCAACCTAATCTTTGAATGGACGATCTAGAGCCCTCTGAGCTTGATCCAACAGTTGAATGAGCTCTGATTGGGATGAAACCTTCAGATCTTGATCAGAGTGCTTGATCTACCCTAACCCTAGCTTGAATGGCTTCAGATGGTCCCAGATGGCTCAGATCTAGCGCTCTTGAATCGGACGACCCAGATTAATCCAAAGCTTGATAACTCGATCCGGGTCCACTTCCGACTCAAGTTTGACCCAGTATACCCTAGGTCCATGAACCTTTTATGCCTACAAAAAATAGATCAAAAATTTAGTGGCTAAATAATCTAAATATATGTAAATTTACAATTAAGTCCAAAATAAGAGGAAGTTCTAAAACCTAGGGTAATTTCATAATTAAACAAGTAAAACATGGGTCAAACATGGATTTTAGCAACTAAAATAGTCAACAAAATGGTACTTATCAGTACCACAGCTTCGCTACCGTGTACTAGCTAGAAGGGGGTGCATCCCGACCCTTCTTTGGGAGTGGTCCGAAGAGCCCATAGGACACCGGGCAGTTCGTCCACCCAAGATCCGCCGATCTGGTCCAATTTGGCTCGGAGACCTTTCAGAATTTCCCTATTAGCAACTTCAGCCTGACCATTACTCTGGGGATAGGCCACTGAAGTGAAGGCCTGTTTGATTCCAAATTCCTTACACCACTCTCTTATTATCCGCCCTTGAAATTGCCGACCATTATCTGACACCAGCTTGTGCGGTATGCCATATCGGCAGAGGATATTCTGCCATAGGAACTTCTTCACTACTTGTTCAGTAATCCTGGCCAAGGCCTCTGCCTTAATCCACTTAGAGAAGTAATCCACTGCCACTAGCAAGAATTTCTTCTGACCCGCCGCCCTGGGAAACAGTCCCACTATATCCATGCCCCACTAGTCGAAGGGACAGGACACAGTGGAAGCTCTCAGCATCTCAACAGGTCGGTGCGATAGATTCTGGTATTTCTGACAAGAAAGGCAGGAAAGGGCCAATTTCTCCGCATCTTTCTAGAGGGTTGGCCAAAAGTAGCCGGCCAGCAAAACTTTCCGAGCCATGGACCGACCTCCTGTGTGGTTCTCGCAGGATCCCAAGTGCACTTCTCGTAGCACATAATCTGCATCTTCTTCTCCAAGACATCTGAGCAACGGTCGGGAGAAAGCTCACTTGTACAACGCATCTCCTATCAGAGTAAACCTGGCTGCCCTTATCTTGAATATCCTGGCTTGCTCTGGGCTCACTGGAAGAGTTCCTTCCTTCAGATAGGTTATGAATGGGGCTCGCCAGTCTCCTTGTATTTCTATTTCTGTTTCCCTCTCAACCTGGGCTAGCAGCATGACCTGAGGTGAAGGCTTGGGGAAGACCCACGGATGGACAGAGCTGGCCAACTTGGCCAACTCGTCTGCTTTGGCGTTATCTCCCCGGGGGATATGTAAAATCTGAACTTCTCGAAACTCTGTCTGCAACTGTTTATATGCCTCTACATAGGCCTGCAGCTTCTCGTCGTTCACTTCGAACTGCCCTGCGACCTGCCGAGTCACCAACTGAGAGTCAGAGTGCAAGATAACCCGGGTGGCCCCTACATGCTTGGCCGCTTGCAGGCCTGCCAGGAGGGCTTCGTATTCTGCTTGATTGTTGGTGGCCGGGTATTCCAGGCGCACAGCCAGATGAAGTGGATCCCCTTGGGGGGACAGCAATAAGACTCCCACTCCACTCCCTGCCCGAGTGGCCGACCCATCCACATATATCTTCCATACCCCTTCTTCTTCCTCTGCATGGAGCTCACTCAGGAAATCAGCCAAAGCCTGAGCTTTGATTGCCATCCAGGGCTGATACTGGATATCATATTCACTCAGTTCAGTTGTCCATTTAACCATTCGACCTGAGATTTCAGGGTTAATCAACACCTTCTCGAGTGTACTATTGGTCAGCACTCGCATAGGATGAGCCAAAAAGTACAGTCGTAGTCGTCAGGCCATCAACACCAGTACATAAGCCAATATCTCGAGTGTAGTATACCTACACTCGACTTCCTTGAGTAAATGTCCAAAGAAGTAGACTGGTTGTTGTTCAGTCTCCTTCTGAGTTACAAGTACAGCACTCGCAGCTCCCTCAGTAGCTGACAAATAGACATACAAGGGCTCTCCCTCCTCAGGTTTAGCTAGTATCGGCAGGCTGACCAAGTAAGTCTTCAGTTCCTCAAAGGCTTGATCACATTCAGCATCCCACTGGATCTTGGAAGTCTTGCGCAGGACCTTGAAGAACGGCAGACTTCTATTAGCCGACCGGGAGATGAATCGAGATAAGGCAGTGATCCTCCCCGTCAAGCGCTGGACTTCCTTTAGGTTTCTGGGCGGAGGCATGTCTAGTAGAGCTTTCACTTTGCCTGGATTAGCCTCTATTCCCGTTCGGTCAAGATGTAGCCGAGGAATTTACCACTCTTAGCTCCAAACAAGCATTTGGTCGGATTGAGTTTAAGGCCATATCTCCGGAGAGTACAACAGGTCTCTTCACATCTGCTATCAGGTTGGCAGCTCGGAGGGACTTAATGAGGATGTCGTCCACATACACTTCTACATTCTTCCCGAGCTGCTCCTTGAAAACCTTGTTCATCAGCCTCTGATAAGTCGCCCCGGCATTCTTGAGCCCGAAGGGCATAACAGTGTAGCAATAAGTACCCTCCACCGTGACAAAACTGACCTTCTCTTGGTCGTTTGGGCGCAATGGGACTTGGTGGTATCCTTGATAGGCGTCCAGCATGCAGATAAGCTCACTTCCCGCGGTGGAGTCTACAATCTGGTCTATCCAGGGGAGCGGGTAGCAATCCTTTGGGCAAGCTTTATTAAGGTCTCTGAAGTTGATGCAGACCCTCCACTTGTCACCCGGCTTGGAGACCAGCACCACGTTGGCCAGCCAAGCGGGGAACTGCACTTCTCGGATGTGTCCGGCTTTCAGCAACCTTTCCACCTCAACTTGGATAATCTTATTCTGTTCAGGACTGAAGTCTCTCTTTCTCTGCTTCACAGGTCGGGCACCAGGGTATACGTGCAGTTTATGCTCCATAACCTCGGGCCTGACCCCTTTCAGATCATGCTGGGACCAGACAAACACATCTTGGTTCTGGGTTAGACATTCTATCAGCTGTTGCCGGAGGTCGGGCTGCAGCCCAGGGGCTATCCTCACCTTAGTCTCTTCTTGGTTAGGCAAGAGCTGAACCTCTTCCTTTTCCTCTATTAGCTCAGCCCAGGGGGAGGGTTGAGAGGACTGCACCATGTTACAGCTGGACGGTGGAGCTCGGAAGGCCTTCTTTACCTCCACTCGGACGTCGTCAACATAGCACCGACGTGCTACCTTCTGGTCCCCTTTAGCCTCTCTGACCTGATCACCTACTGGGAACTTGACCTTCAGGTAGAAAGTGAATACCACGGCTCGGAACTCATTCAGGGCTGGTCGGCCTAGGATAGAATTATAAGCTGAGGGGGCATCCACCACTAGGAAGGTGGACCACCTGGTTCTTCTCCGAGGTTCTTCTCCGAGCGAGATGGCTAACTTGATTTGACCGAGCGGCTGGACTTCATTTCCGGTAAATCCAAATAAAGGTGTGGATACAGGCTGCAACTCGGTCATCTCAATCTGCAGCTGCTCAAATGCTTTCAAGTCTAAGATATTTACAGAACTCCCTGTATCCACGATGGTCCTGTGGACCTGATAGTTAGCTATGATCGCCGTGATGACCAAAGCATCTTCATGAGGCACTTCTACCCCTTGTAGGTCCGAGGGACCGAAACTAATCTGCGGCCCCTGAGCTTGGGCGGAACTGCATCCCACTTGATAAATGTCAAGGCGTCTGACCTGCGACTTCCGAGCTCTATTAGAATCTCCATAGGTGGGTCCGCCCGAAATTACGTTGATAGACCTGTGCACAACATTCTGCTGGTTAGCCTGCTCTTCGCTGGCATTCCTGTGCTCGGGAGAGCCGGGGGTCGGGAACAATTGTCTAGCGGCAGGGGCCGTCGGTCGGGCGGGAGACCTGGATTGGCTCGGCGATGTTCTTCCCCGGCCGCGACCACCTCCCTGGTGGGCTCCTCTTGGACTTCCTCTACCGGTACGACCCCGACCTCGGCCAGCTTGCCAGCAGTCCTGGAGGTCGTGGGTATGGCTGTTATGGAAAGAACAGTAGGGTTGCCATCTGGAAGGGAGGCAACCCTGGGCTACCTGCTGAACTATTCCCCGTTCAACTCCTTGCCGGTGTCCCAGGGCTCTGGGGCTTCTGAGGGGTCCTCCCGGAGGCATGCTTCTCTGGTGATGCTGAGGAGTCTCGGACACAGGCCTGGCCTCAGGCCGCCTAGCGGCTTGCGCTTCTTCCACATCCACATATTTACTGGCCTTGCCCAGAAGGCTCTCAAAGTCCCTCGGAGGTTTTCGGATCAGTGATCTAAAGAACTCGCCTTCTTGTAAACCTTGTGCGAAGGCACTGACCAGCACCTCGGACGTAGCGGTGGGCACATCCAGCGCCACCTGATTAAACCTTTTGATGTAGGCTTTCAGGGGTTCTTTGGAGCCCTGCTTCATGGTGAAGAGATTTAGACTGGTCTTGTGATGTCTTTTGCTACTCGCAAAGTGTTGCAAGAATAATCTTTTGAAGTCGCCGAAGTCTTTTACCGATCCCTTGGGGAGCCTATCGAACCATCGCTGGGTCGGCCCTGCCAAGGTGGTCAGGAAGGCCCGGCATTTAATACCGTCTGAGTATTGATGTAGCATAGCAGCGTTCTCAAATTTCTTCAGATGGTCTTTCGGGTCGGTAGCCCCTCCATACTCAGGGATGGACAGGAGCCGGAAGCGCTTAGGAAGTGGTTCTTCTAAAATCTGGTTGGAGAAGGGAAAGCCGATGGGCACAACCGGAGTCGAACTGAGGGGAGCCTTCCCCTTGGTAGCTCTATCCTGATTGGAAGAAGTTTCGTGAGGATCAGACTGCCCGACCCCCTCAGCTGGGCCAAATAAGGCCGGGTGGAAATGTGGGCTGTGGTCGAGATGATCCCCTCCTTCAGTGCCCACATGGGCGGTCTGCTCAGTCGGGCCCGCCTAAGCGGGCCGAGCGGCTGCCTGTCGCACCTCCGCCAACTTCCTCACTTTGGCTTCCACTAGCAGATCAAGGTCCTCTTGTGAGAGCATCATGACCATCCGGTTAGAGTCACTCATCTTCAGCTTTCGATCAGGCGAGAGTTCCCACAGACGGCGCCAAATTTGATCCTGTCGACAAGCGAAGACCAGTTCTCACACGGGTGGCTCGGTCTGACCAAGACGACCTGGTCTGCTGTAATTCGGGGGGTCGGACCCGAGCTTGGTAGGGATCAAGCTCAGATCACTCGGCTCAGACCAAAATAGGGCTCACAAAGTGGCTGTGTGGTTGCAAAATGGCAGCAATCCTCTCTTTGGAGCCCAAAGGGGAGTTTATATAGGGGGAGGAAAGCTCTCTGCTATGTCAGAGCTGTCCCATCTCATTAAGGAATGATCAGTTGATAAATCATACTAGTGACAGCCGTATTAATGTTGTGAGACTGCCACAGCCGCCTGACACTCTGTGTAAACTATCTTTTCTGCTCCTCATTAATTCTTTGCGGCTCTGTCAGGTGATGATTATGTCGGGGGGTTGCCACCTCATTACTGACGGGAACGAGCTATAATTGTTCAACCAGCCCCGAATGCCCGACCCCGGGAGACCAACCCCGAGTGCCCGACCTCGGGAGACCAACCCCGAGTGCCCGACCTCGGGAGACCGACCCCGAGTGCCCGACCTCGGGAGACCGACCCCGAGTGCCCGACCTCGGGAGATCGACCCCGAGTGCTCGACCTCGGGAGATCGACCCCGAGTTCTCGACCTCGGGAGATCGACCCCGAGTGCTCGACCTCGGGTGACCGACTCCGAGTTAACCACTCCTGGCTCAGAGCGGAAATCGAACCCGACTGAGCTCCCGACCCCTTTAAAAAATCATTCACCCGGATCATTTATAAATGTAAAAAATAATTAAAATAGATAATAAAATATATTGATGAGCAAAATTAAAGAGATAAGAATGATTTATTAAAAAGCTATGATTCTACATTGTTGTTGTATCCTTCTGTGCCAACTGATATGGTATGAGAACATAATTGATATTCATTAGGACGAAATTTGGACACCATAAATATCATCTCCTAGCTGAACTCTAACTAGTGATATCGAGTATTGAGAAATACAAATATCCTACGCCCATCAGTGGGTTTCCAACGAAATCCACTTATGGACGTACAAAAGTCCTATTGCAACAAATTCTGAAAATATAAGTTGATGGTCTGTAAGGAACCCAATTTTGCTATGCATTGTGTATTTAGGTAGTATCTAGATGGAACTTTCTTGTTTCATGTTTAAACAAATGCAAGTATGTTTTGATCATATCTGAGTATTTCAATAAAATGAGAGGATTTTGTCATAACTGGTAGAATTATATAATAGATTACCCTATAAATAATTAATTTAATAAATCATTATTAAATATTATAAAAAATATTTTTAAAATAGAAAAAATTTTGAGTCCACTCTGGCATGAAATCATTTGATTTTAGGCCCACGCTGTGCCTGAAATCAAAGATTTTAGGCCCTTATAGTGTGGCCCTGAAATCAAAGCCTGAACTACTTTTTACCATACAATAGCTTGAATCAGACGTGAGGACAAGGATCATATTACCCCTCCAAGCCTGAAAATATGAGTTGATTACCATAATAGCAACAAATTCTATTGAAATTCCAAATGGCGCAGCATGATTTCAGGATCTATATTACCACTTTTTATCGAAACCCACTGATAGACCTATAAAAGTCATATTGCAATAAATTCTGAAAATATGAGTTATTGTCTGCAAAGAACCTAATTTTGTTATACATTGTGTGTATTTAGGTAGTATCCAGATGAAACTTTTTTGTTTCAAATTTAAACAAATATAAGCATGTTTTGATCCTACCTGAGTATTTCAATAAAATGAGAGAATTT
The DNA here is from genome assembly GCA_024364735.1 of Boesenbergia rotunda. NCBI lineage: Eukaryota > Viridiplantae > Streptophyta > Magnoliopsida > Zingiberales > Zingiberaceae > Boesenbergia > Boesenbergia rotunda. The sequence continues at coordinate 526,650 of JAGFNQ010010592.1, forward strand.
TGTCACAACTTGTAGAATTATATAAAAATTATCCTATAAATAATTAATTTAATAAATCATGATTAAATATTATAAAAATATTTTTAAAATGGGGAAAATTTTGAGTCCATGTTGGGCCTAAAATCATCTGATTTTAGGCCCAACGTGGGCCTGAAATCATCTGATTTCAAGCCCAGTGTGGGATTGAAATCATGTGCTGTGATAGGTTATACGCCTCGTCGAATCAAATTCTCAAATAAAATAATATTCGAATGTGCTGTGATAGGTTATACGCCTCGTCGAATCAAATTCTCAAATAAAATAATATTCGAATTAGTTTGATATTAACAGTTAACATGAAAGATCTTATTTACCTTCGCTTGATCAAACATATGATTTTTTTTAAAAAGATATGACTGTATAGGGCATAGGCGTAATTAACCATCGAACAAATAGGAATATAAATTTTACGCTTTTGTAGCCGACTCCGATACAAATTTTATGCTTTTGTAGCCGACCCCCACAATATATTATTTTAAATTGAAAAATCTGAAAAAGTGGTTCAGATATCTTAGAATTATAATTGAGAAAGATATTTGTTGGCGAGAAGGGTATAAGAGGAAGAATATTAATTTTGATGCGTCATTTGATAAGAATCAAATTATAATATATATATATTTTTTTTGATAATTACGAATTTTTAAGTACGTGGTTTGGTAAAAAGCGAAAGCAATTTTTAAAATAAACTGGAGAACGGCCGCTGCATGCCGTTCGCCACAGTCGGTTTTCCTGCACGTGGCCTTGGTGCTTCATCGAACGACGACGGGCGACGCCAGCTTTCTCAATTTGTCTCTTAGTTGGCGATGTCGGACTTCTCGTTGGATGGGACGGTCGCGGGTGCCTCCGGCAGCAGTTCCTCGGAAGGATGGAAGCAGCGCATCATTGTTCCCACCCTACTCGCGGGTTCCCCCTTTCTCCCTTTTTCCTTCCGAACCAACTTGTCAATTATTCTCCTCCTTAACAATGATTCGATGCGAGCCGATTCGATTGATTTCAGGGGTCGTTGGTGGAGGAGTTGGGTTGATCTCGAAGCACCGGAAAGCTCTTGCGTCGGTACCGCCGCAGCTTCCTTTGCTGCAATCGTCACCGGATACTACTACACTAACTCTTCCACCCTAATGTGTTGTTTTATTTAACAATTTTAGTGGGAAGATGAAATAACATATATACGGGTTTAGTTCCTAGTCAATCGATAACTGCGCCAAAAAAATGTCATCGAAGATTTTTGTCTCGCATAATTCTTAGATAATTATCCATCAATTGCCTCTAAGGAAATATTAGGTCTTAAAATTTTAAAAAAGGAAAGTTCATTGCCTTGCTCCTATCGGAATGATTTAGTCGTGATTATCCTTTGTTCAAAAGCAAGCCTTATGCCGATCTTCAGTTTACTTTCCCTACACAACAAAGACAATTTTACTCAACGGTTGACATTTTCCTTTTCTTTTCTTTATATTTAAGGTGATTACAACATGTTCCCAAGATATGTGAAGCAAGGTAAATCACAAAGTCAGTTTATAGTCGACCGCCAAGTGGCTAGAGGGTAGGAGGATTTTTTTCCCCGAGGGAACACTCTCGCCGGGATTTGATCCTGTTCCATTGTAACAAATCTGCCACCCTCTAGCTAACTAGACAACCCCTTGGCAACTTTTCTTTATATTGAAGGATAACACATCTTACGGTTCTCATTATCTCCATTGGAGAAATTAAAGTGACAGGTATTATATTCATAATACAGTCACTTATATATAATTTAGTTTTGTGATGGTATTGCTTATAATCCTACATTTCTATGACCAATCCACAAATACATTTGTTTCTAAAGGAATTCATAATTGATATATGCATACTGAACTATTATAAAATAGGTACTTATATAGGATGCCTGTTACAAGATTCAAATATGAATACATTTACTTATAATTTAGTTTTATGATGGTATATCTTATGATCTTACATTTCAAGGCCAGTCCATATATGAATACATTTGTTTCAACAGGATATATAATAGGTAGTTTCTTCAATCAAATTAAATGAAAAAAAAACAAGGCCAAAGCCTTATACAGATTTAATATTCTAAACTTTTTAAGAATATATTTTTTATGAAGAAAGAAAGAATACATATGTGATAGGGATGCAGCAGCAGCTGTGTTAGAAGCATCAAATCCAGAAACCACAGTTCCATTGACAACAACAATCAATAAAGAAAAGGCTATCATGGTTTAAAATTTGCACATGACACATGGAAGCAATGTGTCAAGTTGATGATTCAGGTTTCTTTTTTTTGGTATTATATAGCTAGGTAGGGTCGGAAAATGTGATGTGGTCTTAGTGCTGAGGGGGAGTAAATCTATTAGAGGACCTTATTAATAGGAGTGTGTTGATGAAGTGTATGGGGGGATTTGTGTGAAATTTGAGGAGAGGAGTTAACAGAGAAAATATCATCATATCATGAAATTGTTGTATAATTATAGACATAAATAGAACAACAAATAGAACAAGGAGGGATCTGACTTTGTTTTCTCCAAATGTTTACCCTTTAGCAACAAAGATGTGGAGGCTTTCTTTGCCCTAGAATGATCTTGCAGGTCAATGATAATATAATTATCTTTCCTGCCTTAACTTATAAGATGTAAATGACAGAAGATGGTGAAGAAACTCATTGAGATCCAGTTAGACGCGATGATCTTTTCTTGAAGGTTTCGTTCATTCATGAGATTCTGTGCTCAAGGTTTTGCAGTTCCTAGCAATATGTTAGATCCCTACATATTTATTTTGTATTTTGGACCACAATTATTGCGAAAACATATTAGCCTATTTGTTAGCTAAAAACTTCATTCTTCATCTAGTGCTCCATGGAAGTGGAAATTTTCGATAATTTTACTATCAATCTGATAGATAGAAATGTAGTATAGGATGATTGTTGGTCAATTTTGTTGATGGAAATTTTTGAGGAATCAATTTAGTTAAACTATTGTGGATACTAACAACAATGACAACCTGTGTTAGTTCAAACAGGCTGTGGACCTGTGAATGAATATAAAACAGACATGAATTTTGTCAAAATAACCTTGTCCGTGACTTAGGGTTGTTTTCATTCTGATATCATAAAAGTCTCCACCTCTGCTTTTGGACTATAATTTGGCTAACTAGAAATTGTGGCTTTTAAATTTTTTATTAATACCAGATATAAGAGCCACTTGTAATTACATGGCTATTAATATTGTGTATGTTTGGATGATGACTTATTGAATGATAGACTCTGGTTCATTCATCTAAACTCGCTGAGGGTTAAGGCCCATGGACGAACTATAAAAGAAGGTTGTTGTTATCTCTTTAATATTGATACGGCTATGTGATGGCGACAAATCTAAGTAGGAATCATCTTCCTTGTGATTTTGTTATGTTATTTTTGTCCCGCTATTACTCACTGTTCCCTTCTCATGTTTTCTTTGCCCTTTCCTCTCCCTGATTCTTGTTTCCTTAACTGCTATTGTAGATTGATTTCTCTCACTGATTAGCATTGGAGAAGAAACAATGCATAATTTAACTACTGTTCATTAAACTTCATATCTACAATATCAAGATTAATACCTTCATTCCAACTCTCTGAACTCTAAGAAGTAATGTTGCCAGGATTGCCATAAACAATTTTTACTACTAAATCATAATTTCAGAAAGAATAAAATGAATTAACTAAGAATATAATTGAAAGAATACTTTCACCATTGAGATTAATAGGTGAATAAATTTGGTGATTATTTAATTTTTCATCAGTTATCGAAGAGACATATGATACAACATATGAATATGAAAGTATACATAAATAGACTAAACAGAATATATTTTAAGACTTGCCGTATTGGTTTAGTTATTTAATTCATCATAATCGTGATGCAATGCATATTGAGAAGAATATTTTTGATAATATGATAAATACAATGATGGATATCAACGGAAAAATTAAAGACAATCTGAATGCTAGAAAAAATATAGAACTTCTTTGTAAAAGACTCACTTTTGATGTCGATAAAAATAGTAGGGGACCGAAGCTGTATTTTATACAATGAATAATGATGATTAGAGACGTGTTGTTTATGAATTGTTGAGATCATTGAAATTTTTAGATGAGTATATTTCTAATCTTGGAAGATGTATCAATATGAAAGAATGCAAATTAATTAGCCTAAAAAGTCATAATTGTCATATAATCATACAAAGACTCATTTCTATTACTTTAAGGAATTTTACCAAATTTTGTACGAGATGTTATTATGGAGTTACGTGTTTTTTACATGATATATGCTTAACAGTTTTAAGACATTCGCATATGAACAAGTTAGAGAGAAACATTCTAATTATTTTGTGTAATTTGAAAAAGATATTTTCACTCTCATATTTTGATTTCATGAAATATTTTTTGGTCCACTTGTCAAACGAGACCCAAGTTGAAGGACCTGTTCACTTTTGATAGATATATCCATTTGAAAGATAAAATTTTCATCTTCTGTACTTTGACTATCTGAATACATAAAAATTTACACAATTTATTATATATTAATATCTAATCTACAAATTGATAATGCTAATCTATAAAATGGAAAAAGACAACTAAAAATCGGTAGAAATAAACATACATGTCTCGATTGAGCACAGTGAAAAATTTCATCATCGATAGGATTTTAGATGTTGATAGAATAATGTTGGGAGTTTTGGAGTTTTTCTGGAATGATTGAGATTGTGAGTTTTTCTGGAATGATTGAGATTGTCAGAACAGTGTCGGGAGTTTTGGAGTTACTAGAATAGTAATTTACACCAATCAAAGGGCGAAACTTCATTTTAAGGATGCTTCATCAGACAAGAAGATTTGAGTGTTGACCCAAAAAAATAATATATATACCTGAGTTTCGCCCGTTTGTTCAGTCGAAGCTAGTCGGGAGGAAGATTGTGTTTCACTGATTACGACTTCGATAGTCGGGAGGAGAGGGTCGTTTGTTTTCGTTGAGTTGTTGCGACGTGCTAAAGACCGTTGTAAACACGTCGATGTTGGAAATGGCATGGTGTTTATATTTATGTTTTCTTGTTCGCCTTTTTTCACGGAGAAGATGCACCGTTGTCAGTCGTCGATATTGGTTCAGACGCATATCACAAAGAAAAAACCAAATGTGGTTTGGTTTCCTCTCTTGCTTCGGATGCCACACGACGGGCACGTCACACAAGGGAAAGTTGAGGATAAATTTGATATCTCATACTTGATTTGGTAACTATCAAATTAATGTATGATATACTTACCTACATGGTTCACGAAAAAGTCGTAGAACTTCTAATAGGATGGATTGATGGTTAACGTATGAAGCATTGTCATCATGAAATCTGGGGGTTAAATCATGGTGAAGTCAAGTGCATGCCTTTGCTCATGCTCTAGTCACTCTCTGGACTAGTAGGCTCCATGATTTATTTTCTCCGTGTTAACCCTAGGATGATTGGCTAGGGCGTTTGGGTGGGGGTGAGCAGATCACATTCTGCTACCACAAAATTGTTGTAAAAAATTTCATACTCAAAAATTTAATTTTATTGTCGACCATTCAATGTCATCGCAACATTATCATTATTCTTCAACTACAATAATGAGGTCCTTATGGGATGGATTATTGGTTAGTGTGTGGGTGTTGTCATCTTGATATTTGGGGGTCAAAACTTGAAAAAAGTCAATGTGTCCACCCTCTTCACGCATTAGCCAAAATATCCGAGCTAGTAGCCTTCGTGATTTACCTCCTCCGTGTTGACCCTGTGATGGGTTGACGAGGATGTTGAAGACGAGCGAATCACCTTTTGTCAACTTCAACTACAATAATGAGATCTTAGGTCAATGATACAACAGAAAGACGATTACAACAGAAAGACGATTAGTTATCATCACATGCATCCGCGGTTCAATCCTCAATTATGGTGTATTTTGCAAGATTTTTTCATCTAAATTAGACGCAAACCCTGGAACGTTGGGCTTCTAAACTGTCTGCCGTGAGTATTTTCTAATTTATTTTGACGGTCGATGGAAAATTTTGATGGGGGAGACCTTCATCTCCTTCTCTTGATCCAACCAGTCTCCATCTGCTTCCATCGCTCAAGCCATCACATCAATGAAGCAACGGTGAAGTCTGCAGACAGTAAACCAAAACTCAAACGTCGATTAAATTAAGTGTTAATTGTAGAAAACTCCCCAATCTTAAATTGGCCTTTGCATGCACTCCTCACTTGATAAATTCTTTGTATTCACTCCCTGATAGATTGAGTATAAAAGAGTGAAAACTCAGTATACATTGTAAAGATTTGAGTATAAATTATTTGAGATTAAGTACTAATTTCAGAAATTTGAATACAAAATTTCGGTGACCCCTCATATGAAAATCTTGATGTGGTGAGTATAAAAGAGTGAAAACTCAGTATACATTATAAAGATTTAAGTATAAATTGTTTGAGATTGAGTACTAATTTAAGAAATTTGAGTATAAAATTTAAGTGACCTCTCATGTGAAAATCTTGATGAGAATCTTGATGTGGTGGATGAAACCTCACATACTCAAATTTCTAAATTTTATACTCAAATTTTTTCAAATAATACTCAATCTAAATAAATTCATACTTAAATTTTGATAATGTATACTGAAATTTTTACTATATACTGAAACAATATACTCAAATTTTTTTCAAATAATATTCAAATTTCTTAAATTGGTACTCAATCTCAAACAATTTATACTCAAATCTTTACGATTTATACTGAATTTTTACTCTTTTATACTGATAAAAAAAATAACACACAACTGTCTTGTCAATCCCATCAGGGAGTGCATGCAAAGAAATTTCGGTTGGGGAGTGCATGCAAAGCCCAATTTGATGTTCGGGAGTTTTCTCAAATTTTCCCTTAAATTAAACCAAGAAATATATCGATCATCATTGAGTTTGATATCCTACCTCCGCACTTGGTTCCTTTGCGCACCTTCTCCCCGCACTTCCTGGCGACGAAGACCGCCTTCTCCAAGCGGATCCTCTTCTCGATACCCGGCGGGAGATTATCGCACAGGCACGGCAAGTCGAGCTTCTTGATTTTAATGCAGCACGCTGCGGATGGGTTCACCTTGGGGCCCGGGATCCTAACGTACTTCTTGCAATCATCGATGAGATCGCCGAGCTTTGCTCGTCGGATCTTGATCTAGGCGCTCGCCGGCGAGGCGGAGGAGAGTAGTAGAGGGGCGACGATGACCATCGCGCAGACGGAGTCCTGTACTGCGCCATGATGAAAATTTGAAAAATTCAATCGCTTATAGTTATATATCGTCTCCTTGTCCGATCACCTGCGGACGCTGCATGCGGACCACCTGGGGACTGCATTCGTGGCCACGGACGCCTTAGCCGAAAATTGCCAAATCACGTTGCAGACAAATACCTCTCTCTCTCTCTCTCTCTCTCTCTCTCTCTCGTCCATCCAAATCACAGAACCCTAACCTTGCAGAACCAAATTGCAGATCACCGCCTCCCTCCTTGCCGATCCGATCCGTCTCCCCTCTCGCCGAAGCAGGTATGAATTTTCTGCGATTTTTTGCTTTTGTTCTATCGCCGAAGTCCTAACTATCCTCCCCGTCGCTGAAGCCCTAATCCATCCATCTCCATCCCTTGTCGAAGCAGGCACGCTCCTTGCCACGCCTTCCTCCCTCCCTTGTCAGCCATAGCTCGTTGAAGCTAGGGTGTTAGGGATGTCTTATGTTTTCCCATGATTGCTCTTGATTTCTCTTACTCCCTCGTTGATTTCCGTTTGATAGATTACCATAACAATGGACGACAACAATTTTTCTTTCGTTTTATTAATATTTGTTTCCATTTTAATATTTTCCATATTTATAGCCTTCGGTGCCCGTTGGAAAGTTGGTCCATTGGCTTGACGGCTTCATTCGTCGAAAATTCATCATCTTGTTAGTCGGGTTGTGACGAGATGATTTGGCCTGTCAAATATTCATCACCGATATTCATCACCGGCCCATTAATTTGACGGTTAGGAAATTCTCAATCCAATCAAACTCAACATGGGTTACAAGTGGATCAGTTCATAAGTCCATTAAAAACATATATATAAAAAAATTTAAAATCTTACATTTAGGTTGAGGATCAAACGGACAAGACAAGCCATCGAGTTTTCATTTTTTTTCTTTTTCTCAATACGTCAGTCAATACAATCCCACGGTGGGCCGACCCATTTGGACCTATTACTCATATATTTAAGTTCGCACTTAAATTGATTGATGAAATTTAAATCTAATCTATTTAAATTATTTGATCGGATGGTTCAATTCGAATTAGGGATTCTAATTATGCTCTACCTATAGAATATCAGAAGAATTACGTGATTTAAAGTCTCACGCGTCAAGAATATTGAAACCTTTTTAATAATCCAACTCAAATGAAATAGAAAAAAAAATAGTATATTGAAGAAGAGTAATGATATGCACAGTGAAAGTGAATCCCTCAGTAAAAACTTTGACCGTCAATCGATGGTACGTCCGACGTCCGATCGTCGATCGGACACTACCGGCGGCCTTCGGCCGCCGCCCCGAACCAAACTATACCCTGGGGGGCACGGTGAACCCGTCGGGGGTCGCCACAATTGCGATCTCGTATCATCGACCGTCGATTTCGATGGGTTCACTGTTGCCGGCAATCCTGACGAGTTCACCGTCCTTCCAAGGTATAGTTTGATTCGGGACAGCAATCAGAGGCCGCCGGTGGTGTCCGATCGACGATCGAACATATACACATTAACTACACGTCATTCACTATAATTTTCACTCTCCCAAATTCATTCTTCAAATCATTTCCCATTGAAGAAATAAGCTAATAACAAAAGGGGCTCGATCCTAATGAAAAAGAATAAATTAAATTAAATTAAACTTATGCCAAAATTACACTCTCCTTCTAAACACAAGAACGATCCATTTTAAAATTACTTTAAATTGACGGGAAAAATATAGAGATAAAATTAATTCTTTCGGCTTCATATTCGTAGACAATTTTAATTCTTTACATTTCAATCATTTAATATAATTATCAGAAAAAACATATCTTGTTACGAATGATAAATAAACATGATTAATATCATAATAATCAAACATGCTTTGTTATAAAAGTAGTTTTTTATTTTTGATTAAATGGAATCAAATTCAATGTGATTCGAGTTTTATATTTAATAGAAAATCCACTTTTCCATTTTTGAATAACAATAATATTTTTATTTAATGATGGGATGAAGTCATATAAAAATATAAATAAATATACAATCACATCAAAAGAAATATATATTCTACTGTTTAAGGTTTAAAAATGTTTATTTGAGCCGGTATAGTAAAAATAAACTGAATATCTTTTAGAAAAATTTTAAAAATGCAACTATATGACACAGGTTATCATACCATCCATAAGGCGACGTAGATAATCATCTCTCAATTTTTTTTAGTTATATCAAAAAATAAAAGGTACAGACCTACTAAATTTTATTCTCACCATTTGAAGACACACACTAATACATAATCATCTCTCAATTTCAACTATGACGTATTTTATAAGAATTTTTCTTCCAAATAGGACGTGAACTTTGGGACATTGAGCTTCTAGACTGGTCACCGCGAGCGCTTCCTGATTTATCCTGGTCACAGGTGGGAAACTTCCATGGGGCCGGACCGGTCACCCCAAGTTCAATTTGTCTGCTGCCTGGTTCATCATTTTTTTTCTTTACACACGATTTCTTCTTTTGTGTTCTTTCCACTAAGACACGGATCCATTGAATAAGAGATAATTTTAATCTTCTTTTCTGATTTTCTTCTTCGCCTCGCAATACTTGACACTAGGCACAAAATCATTAAATAAAAGGTACTCCTATTTTTTTTCCCACGACTTTCTTATTCGTCCTACAACGCACGATACTAGTTGCATCTTAATCATGTAACGACAATTATTTGTGCAACTTAATCGCATTGATTCGCATGGTAGCTGTCACACGCGAACTGCCCGACGGTTTGCGTGACCTAATTATGCGGCACGATATATTTACTAGATTTGTTATTTGTAAATTAAAATTTATAATTATTAATCATAATAAAAGATTATTTTTTATTATTCGTTTCCGACGTCATCCAACACAAGTACGGCTCAGTATAAAATTTTTATTTATTTTTAAAAAACTAAAACAAGATTTAAAAAGAAAGCAAAAAGGTGCATGATTGCTTACTCTTTATTAAATGGGACTACAAGAGAAACGAATCTCCCTCTCTTTTATTTTCTCATTCATATTTTTAAAATCCTTCTGAAAATAATTTTATTTCAACATGATTTCCTCCCTGACTCGATCTCAAGAATTAACAATCCACTTCAGAACTGAGCAGCGAAAGCGGCATTTGATCCTTCGATGCGTAGTGAAAGGAGAAGGTGTTGCCACCGAAGATGTGCCCACCGTTTTTGACAAGACATCGATCTCCGAACGTCGGCTTGAACAAGTTCGAATTCACCGGCTTGACGCTGTTGAATCCAACGCACAGCAACACGATGTTGCTTTGAGTGCAAAGGCAATTGTTGCTAATCGACACTTCATACTCCGTCGCACCTTCATATTCTCCCACGGCTGTTTGGATCAGGATGAGATCCGACGGGGCGCACTGCTTCTGGCTCAAGCCTACGTACGACAGAAAAACAAACTTTGAAGGCGAATAACGAAATGTTTTCTTAATCATAAAAGATAAAAGAGAGAGAGAGAGACCTCCTTTTACGACGCAAAATGAAACAAACACTGCGAAGATGAACTTCAAAGTCGCCATTGTTTTGTAACTTGTTAGATGAGATGGCTGTGCAGGGTTTGAGGAGCCCTTTTTATAGACGGTTTGCAAGGGGAAATGCAAAAAGACTCATTTCGCTGAAAAGGAAATTATTTAATATTTATTATGCGCCATTTATTTATTTTCAATACTATTATTAATTACATTCTTACCTAGCATCGCCTGTTGTATTGATCTCCTGTTGTATTGAGTATTCTCCTTTGTGATCAAATATCATCCGAATCATGATTTAAATTTCAAGTCATATCGAACTTTCTAAAATTATTATTTCGGTAACAGTATCATACTGTGTCGATATAATTTTTTTATATTTTTAAAAATATAAAGTATATTAATTAAAAAATAAATACTTATTATTAGATTAAATTAATATTTTTAAAAATTAACTTAATAAAAGTCAATTAAGGATTATTAAAAATTTAGATTTAATTATTAGGATCAATTAGGTTTGAATTAAATTAAATTTATTTTAATCAATTTAAGAAGGGGATTATCTTTTTTTAAGAGGAAAGGAATAAGAAAAAAGGAATATATTTATAAAAATATAAAATATTGGAAATAAATAGAAAGAATTAATTATTATAAAATTATAGTTAAAAAAAATTCAATGGCCATGTACTACAACCAGTAGCAGTCACGCGGGCACCCAACCAGTAGCATGGAAGGTACTGCTAGTTGGGTATTTTGGCCTATTCTGTAGAACGATGTTAGTTGAATTGTAGCCACCGGTCTCTCTTGCTAGAAGCATCAAAATCTTTCCCACCGACCTACAGAATTGCTTAGAGCCTCCACTATCACTTGCTCGTTTGACCAATTGGGTATGGATGTAGTAAGGTCATTCCTCCCAGCTCCTACTCAGAAGCGATTTCTGCTAGTTGTTGTAGATTATTTCTCCAAATGGGTGGGCATGAAAGCTTTAGCGAGGATCATGGAGAAGGCCGTTATTAAGTTCCTTTAGCAAAATCTTTTGTGCCATTACGGGATCCCACATAAACTAGTATCGGATAATGAGAGACAGTTCCATGGAAAGAAGATCTAAGAGTGGTGCTCCGCCTATGGAATAAAACATGCATTCAATGTAGTTGCATACCCTTAGAGCAATGATCAGGCAGAAGTTGTTAGGATCGATTCCGTACGCTAGAGGGGGGGGGGGTGAATAGCGTTTCGCCGAATTCTTGTTCCTACACGGTTAGTTTGCACAGCGAAAATAATAGTACAACAATAATAAAATCACAAACCAATGCTAACACGGCGATTTTAGTTGGTATCCACCCCGGTCGGGTGACTAATCCAACAATCCGTCGGTGGATCAAACCCCGGATAACCTCCGGCTAGAACTCGTCGCTCCTTGTGGGTGGAGAAACCTCGCCACAACACCAAGGACACTTCCTGAGTATACAAGACTACTAACTTGCCCTATCCAAGCAAGTTTCGTCAAGAAACTCAGCCACCACGAAATCCTCTTTAAATAGGACTCGGGGCTGATTTCTCGCTACCAGTCGACTGCCCTGGGGGCAGTCGACTGGTGCCAGCCAAATTCGACCGTTGCACCCCATCGTTCGAATTTGCTTGCTCACCAGCCACCTACCAGTCGACTGCCCCCAGGGCAGTTGACTTGTACCCTGCTGAATCCCTTCCCGAGTATATTCACACACCACTCGACCCTCACGACTTGACTGACTCCTCCTCCGCAGCCTCGACTGTTGCTTTCGCGCCCTCTTCATCTTCGGCTCCCGTCCCTCAGATGCGCACGCAAGCCTCCAACTTGCCTCCATGCCATCTTTCACGCATGCCTCGAAGTCCATGCCCATCAGCTCATCGTCCCTGCTCTCCAAAGTCCCTCAGATGCGCACGCAAGCCTCCAGCTTGCCTCCATGCCATCCTTCACCGTACTGAGGTCGTCCAGTCCAGTCCATATGCGTACCTGTACAACTTGCACACTCAACATACGCATATCAAATACACAAGGGTAAACCTAACTTAAACCCTTTGCCCAAACATCAAAACCCATGGTCACACCGGACCATCTTAGGGCCGATTGCTCCAACAATTTCTCCCTTTTTGATGTTTGGCAATCCGTTTAAGTTAGGAAAGCAAGATAGTAGTAAGTAGCAAAAACCATGCTAAATGAATGCATATGCAATACATAACTGGATCCTATCCCAAGGCATCCCACACCTAACCCTCCAAGTTAGGAATTTTACACCTAGCCCTCCAAGCTAAGAATTTCACCACCTAACCCTCTCAAGTTAGGAATTTTACACCCAACCCTCCAAGCTAGAAATTTCACCACCTAACCCTCCAAGTTAGGATTTTTCCACACCTAACCCTCCAAGTTAGGATTTTTCCACACCTAACACTCCAAGTTAGGAATTTTCCCACCTAGCCCTCCAAGCTAGGATTTTCACCACCTAACCCTCCAAGTTAGGATTTTCTATCAAACCGGGCTTTTTAAAGCTTCTCTCAAGCTCCCCCTTACACTGGACTTACAAAGGCTTTTTAAGAACCTCTCCAAGGTTCCCCTTACGCCAAGAATGGAGCAACCATGCTCTCCCTCAAACATAGCTCTCCCTAAACCTAGGGTTTCTTTCTAGCAAAGGTATTGGTTTCCCACTTAAACACAACATTTCTCCTCCTTTGCCATACATCAAAAAGAACCCAATAATATCCCAATTATTGTTTCTTTAAATTCCCAATGCCCCTAGACACAGTGTATTAGACTCCCATACACTTGTTTCTTGTTATTTGGACCCCAAACCAGCTGCTGATACCCAAATCAGCCTCTGGCAGTCGACTGGCAACAATGTCAATCGACTGATACGCCTAAAATTTAATTTTCTGGCCGAATTTCAGAAACTCGCCAAAAATTTCACAAATTTCTAAAAATTTCCAAACTTCGTGGACAACTTTGTGGAACCTATACCTACTTGGGAAAAATACATCTACCCATATATCTATCACCATTCCCAAGTTTGACACAAAACCCAAAAATTTCAAAATGAAAATCAAGGCAACTAGGAGGCAACCTCCCCCTTTACCCATGCCTTCTCCCAATTTTTATTTTTCCCATTCTAAGTTCTACCCAACTTAACCTCGTAAACACCATGTTGAGTTATCCCCAACCCAACATCCGAGTTCTTCCCCTTTTGGACACCATTAAGGCTTGCTCCCAAGCAACCTTTCTTCTAGTGCCAATTAGAACTCTACAAAATCTAAAATATTCTAAAGTTTGCAAACACACTTGCTTGGATATACCCTATCCTAGAAAAATATGATATCATGAAAATATCAAGTGTGTTTGACATTTGGTACAATTCCTAATTTCCTCAAAAGATTGACATTTCGTATCAATTTGTAAATGTATATCTAATTCCATGCGTTTGCCAACGCTAACTATCATAATTCGACACATGACATTTGTCCTTAACTCTTTCCTTTTAATATCCTTAAAAAGAAATATCTTTCTTATCTCTTATCAATCCTCCTTTAATATCAATAAACTCTCATGAGATAACACTCCATTTAAGGAATATGCGATCATAATCAAGACTTTTAATCCACAGCCATATCCTATAATCCAAATTTGTAATTTTTGATTGTCCAATATACCTATTTCAATTTCAGCGTACAGACCAGTTGACTGCCCCTGGGGCAGTCGACTCCCAAAACTCACAGAATGTTTCTGGGCTGAGACCAGTCGACTGCCCCCAGGGCAGTTGACTGATACCTGAATTTTAGGTTTTCCAGTCCAATTTCAGTAATCCCTAAACAATTTCATACATCTCCAAAAATTATGAAATTTCGTGGGGAGATTAGTGGGGCCAATTTCTACTTGGGAAAAATATGTTTCCAAATAAATGTACTTCAAATCCCAAGATTGGCATAAAATCCTACTTCTTCTAAAAAGTATCAAATGAGTTCATCCTAAAAGTGCTAATTCTCACTTCTCTTCAATGCATCCACTTCTCCTTGATCACAACTCATTTATATCATTGAATTATATGGTGTTCCACCATTAAACCTCAATTTTATGAATTTTAACCCTCTTTTCACCTTTTTCTCCCTAAATTCTCCTTTTGATGTGCCAAAATCTAGGATTAAGACTTACCCAAGTCTTCCAACCCTTTTTGGCACATTTCACCTAATTTCCTAAGGGAGAAACTTTTGAGATCCATTTACCATGGACCCCAAAGGCTCCTAAAGCTCTCCCTTGAGCTCTTAGCCTTAGCCACCTCCCTAGGCGACTCCATCCACACTAGGCCACACCGGTGTGCCATCGGTGACTCTTGGCCTACAAAATTGACCTTTTTAACCTTGGACACCTTATCCTTGGTTAGGTTACTCTTTTTATCCTTGGATGGCATCCCGTTGGCATCCTTAGACTTTCCCTCCTTACTAAGATTGTATGCTTTCCCAGCATACTTCTTTCCACCCTTGGAGGTCTTGGATTCATAGCCCAAACCCGACCTATCATAGTTGGGTTTGATGCTACCCAACACCATGTCTAGACCTTTAGATCCAATCTTGAATCTTTCTAAGGTCTTCTCTAAAGTATCAAGCCTTGCCCTTAAGGCTTGATTTTCCATTTTTAGCCCTCTAACCTTGGATTCCATATGTCCACTTTGGACATTCCTAGACCTATCCATTTTCTTAGGCATTTGTCTCCCCTTATTGGGGTCAATGCCTTGATCCTTAGGTACCCAAGTCTTAGGTCTATCATGATACATGCTTTTCTTAGGGTAATGATCTACCTTGTTACCATTAGTCCTATCGTTGTACTTAAATCCATGATTGTGCACAAATAAACAATTCTCATGAGTTCTAGCATGCATGGGTGGGTAATTAACATGATTCTTGAAATGTAAAGAAGAACTTGAAATCGAATTTCTTTTTAAACTAGGGTTAGAGGGTACCACCCTTACCCTTGTAGTCCTTCCTTGTTGTGAGCTTCTTCTCTTCCTTTTTTCTTCTTTTTCCCATCTTCTTAGATTTTTCATCTTCTTTAGCTCACCTTTTCTAGGGCATTTAGTGTGATAATGCCCTAGTTCTCCACATGTGAAGCATCGAATCTTCTTCCTTTTAGCTTGAGCTTCACCAATTCTACAACCCACATTAGCTTTAAAGGAATTTACAATGGGTTTAGGGTGTACCTCCTTTTTCTTAACTAGTGGGCACTTATCCTTGTAGTGCCCCTTTTCATTGCACTCAAAGCATACAATGTGGTCTTTAGTCCTTGCTTTGGTGGAGGTTGAGGCTTGGTTGACTTCCTCTTCACCCTTGGATGAAGTGGAGACTTCCTCTTGATCATGTGTAGGTGAGGGTCTCTCCTCCCCCTCAATCCTTGAGGTGGTGACCTCCTCCTCTTCTCTAGATGAGGTGGATGACCTCTTACCTTCTTCTTCACTTAAGGATGTGAACACTTCTTCCTCCTCTTGAGCTATTGAGCTCACTTCCTCGGGTTCATCTACTCCTTGAGTTTGTGTAGGGTTCTTGTGATATTCCACCAACTTGGTCCATAATTTGTGTGCATTTTTATAATTCCATACAATACTCAAAACATTGTTAGGCAAAACATCAATTAATATATCTATTACCTTCTTGTTTGCCCTAGAGTAGTCTTGTTGCTCTTGAGTCCAATATCTAGGACGAAGCTTCTTTCCATGCTTGTCCTTTGGAACTTCGAAGGGCTCTTCTAGCATGACCATGCACTCCCACTCCATGCTAAGCCAATTCTTCATCCTCACCCGTCAATAGTCGAAATCCTCATTATCGTAGGGCGGTGGGGTGCAGATGTTGTCCCCAACCTATCTTCCATTGTTTTCTCTCCTCTAGCGTGCGCTCCCTTGGCGGTTAGTCCGATCAAGAGCGGTCCTTGCTCTGATACCAATTGTTAGGATCGATTCCGTACGCTAGAGGGGGGGGGGTGAATAGCGTTTCGCCGAATTCTTGTTCTTACACGGTTAGTTTGCACAGCGAAAATAATAGTACAACAATAATAAAATCACTAACCAATGCTAATACGACGATTTTAGTTGGTATCCACCCCGGTCGGGTGACTAATCCAATAATCCGTCGGTGGATCAAATCCTGGATAACCTTCGGCTAGAACTCGCCGCTCCTTGTGGGTGGAGAAACCTCGCCACAATACCAAGGACACTTCCTGAGTATACATGACTACTAACTTGCCCTATCCAAGCAAGTTTCGTCAAGAAACTCAGCCACCACGAAATCCTCTTTAAATAGGACTCGGGGCTGATTTCTCGCTACCAGTCGACTGCCCTGGGGGCAGTCGACTGGTGCCAGCCAAATTCGACCGTTGCACCCCATCGTTCGAATTTGCTTGCTCACCAGCCACCTACCAGTCGACTGCCCCCAGGGCAGTTGACTTGTACCCTGCTGAATCCCTTCCCGAGTACATTCACACAACACTCGACCCTCACGACTTGACTGACTCCTCCTCCGCAGCCTTGACTGTTGCTTTCGCACCCTCTTCATCTTCGGCTCCCGTCCCTCAGATGCGCACGCAAGCCTCCAGCTTGCCTCCATGCCATCTTTCACGCATGCCTCGAAGTCCGCGCCTATCAGCTCATCGTCCCTGCTCTCCAAAGTCCCTCAGATGCGCACGCAAGCCTCCAGCTTGCCTCCATGCCATCCTTCACCATACTGAGGTCGTCCAGTCCAGTCCATATGCGTACCTGTATAACCTGCACACTCAACATACGCATATCAAATACACAATGGTAAACCTAACTTAAACCCTTTGCCCAAACATCAAAACCTATGGTCACACCGGACCATCTTAGGGCCGATTGCTCCAACAGAAGTCACCAATAGAGAGATTATCAGGGGTCTCAAAATTAAGCTGGATCATGTTAGTGGAAGATGGGTGGTCTATCTGCCCAGCATCCTATGGGGGCACCTGACCACACCTCAAGAAGGTATGGGTTTCACACCTTTTCATTTAGTATATGGAGGAGAAGCAGTAGTCCAGTAGAGGTCAGTTGTGAGTCTGACCGGTAGAGACTCTATGGTCAAGACAATGCTGACTTGTGGCACATGGAGCTAGACTTGGTTATGGAAATCTAGGGCAAAGCAGCTGCTTGGCTAACCTCTTATTAACAAATGATGCAACAAAGGTACAACCAAAAGATGCTTCCTTGGTCCTTCGAGATCAGTGATCTAGTATGGAAGCGAGTCAAGCCTATCAGAGATGTGAGCTTACTGGAATATCAATGGGGAGAACCTTACAGGGTGTTGCAAAAGCTATCATCAGGGGCTTATTGCCTACAAGATACTCTAGGAAAGAGGCTGGATCAACCTTGGAGTGCAATTATTTTACGAATGTATCAAGAGTAAGAATCCCTATAGCTAAGTTGTCATTTCTCAATGGAAATGATAATGTAGGGATTAGTTGCGTTGCCCGATTAGAAATCCAGACTCTTGCTTTTCAACAAGTTATAAGTGGGTCCCGCGTGCCTAACGATCGCGACAGATCGGACGTAGCGCCCCATGATTCAGTATGGTCTCCCAATTGAAAATACAGACTCTTGCTTTTCAGCAAGTTATAAGCGGAATTCCCATGCCTAATGATCGCAGCAGACCGGACGTGGCGTCCCATGATCCAGTATGGTCTCTCGATAAAAAATTCAAAGTTTTGTTGAGGCAATCTGTAGTCCGGAGTGACCAAGTGTTTTGATGTTTGGACAAAGAGTTTAAGTTAGGTTTTGTTGTTGAACTAATATGTGTACATGAGTGTGCAGGTGTACAGGTACACATGGACTTGGTTGATGTCTTCAGGTGAAGGATGGCATGGAGGTATGCTGGAGGCTTGCGTGCGCATCCGAGGGACCATGGATAGCTGGGACGTTGAGCCGAGGGACGCGGACTTCGAGGCGTACGTGAAGGATGGCATGGAGGCAAGTTGGAGGTTTACATGCGCATCCAAGGGACGAGGGCCAAAGATGAAGAGGGCGTGAAGGCAACAGTCGAGGCTGCTAGTGAAGAGTCGATCAGGTTGTGAGGGTCCTAGTGTAAATCGTTGTACTCAGGAACTAAGATGGGAGGGTTCGAGTGCGGTGTGAAATGTATTCAGGGAGTGTAACCCTAGGCTTAGTAAAGGACCAGTCGACTTCTCTGGGGCCAGTCGACTGGTGACACCCAGAATTCGAACGATGGGTGTCAACGGTCGAATTTGGGAGCGGGCAGTCGACTGCCAGCGGGTTTCCAGCCTGAGTTCTATTTAAAGAGAACTCGGTTTGGGCTGGGGTTTTTGACGAGTTTGGCTTTGGGTAAGAGCCAAACAGTAGTCTTGGTGCTCAGGTGTCGTTGAAGTGCTGTGGCGAGGTTTCTCCACCCACAAGGAGCGACAAGGGCTAGCCGGAGGTTATCCGGGGAGTGATCCACTGACGGATTCTTGGATTAGTCACCCTTCGGGGTGGATAACTAGTAAATCTGGTTTGTTAGCGTTGCTTTTCGTTGTTAGTTTTCTTTATTATTATTTTCGCTTGCGCAACTAACAACGTAGGTACAAGAAGAATCGAAAAATGCTATTCACCCCCTCTAGCGTACGGAATCGATCTAACAAGTGGTATCAGAGCGAGGACCGCTCGTGATTGGACTAACCGCCAAAAATAGCAAATGCTATAGGGAAGAACAATGGAAGAAAAATTTGGGGACGACATCTATACCCCGCCACCCTACGACCATGAAGATTTCGGCTATTGGAAAGCGAGAATGGAGACATGGTTCGGGATGGAGTGGAACCTTAGGATTGCACTTGAAGAGCCCTTCGAGATTCCAAAGGACAAGCACGGAAAGAAGCTTCGTCTTAGATATTGGAATCAAGAATAACAAGAGCAATCAAAGGCGAATAATAAGGTAATTGAAATATTAGTTAACATTTTTCCTAACAATATCTTGAGTGGTGTAGATGAATATGAAAACACACACGATCTATGGAAAAAGGTAGAAGAAATCCATAAAAATCCTACACGAGGTCAATTAGTGGAAGAGCCCGAGGAAGTGCCAATTTCAACAAGTGAAGAGGCAAAATTGAGTGGTAAATCTTCCACCTCATCAAGAGAAGAAGAGGAGGTGTCAAGCTCAAGGATTGAGGGGGAGGAGATACCCTTATCTATACCGGAACAAGAGGAAGCATCCACGTCATCCAAGGGTGAAGAAGAAGCTTCTACCTCTACCAAAGCTAAATCGAAAGAGCACATCACATGCTTTGGTTGCAACGAAAAGGAGCACTACAAGGACAAGTGCCCGAAAGGTAAAAAGGAGGTAAAATCTAAACCTATTTCAATTCAATTAAATTCTAACATGAAGTGTAGGATTGGAGAAGCCCAAGAAAAGTAAAAGAAAATCCGATGCTTCATATGTGGAGAGCTAGGGCATTATCACACTAAATGCCCTAGAAGAGGTGAGCTAAAGAAAATGGAGCATTTACGAAGGTGGGAGAAAGAAGAAAAGAGAAGAAACTCGCATCAAAGAGGAATTGCAAGGGTAAGGGAGGTAATTCCTAACCCTAATTTAAAATGTAATTCAAATTCAAGATTCTATATGCATGATAAAAATAGAGTTAATTATTCATCCATGCATGCTAAAGTTCATGAAAAATGCTTAATGGTGCATAATTTTGGTTTTAGATGTCATGATAGGACTAGAGTTAACTAGGTAGATCAAAACCCTAGGAAAATCATGCATCATCATAAACTTAGGACCTTTGTACCTAAGGATCAAGGAATAAATCCCAAGAAGGGGAGACATGTGCCTAGAAAAGAGGGTGGGTCTAGGAGTTATTGGATCGAGAAAATCGATAGAGGGGGGGGGGTGAATATCGGTAAACGTTTTTCTTCGGAAAATTTAGAGCAAGTACGCAGCGGAAATAAAAATGAAACACAATCACAGAGACACAGTCGATTTTACTTGGTTCGGAGCCTGTGTCGACTCCTACTCCAAGGCCCACGGTCGTTGACCGTTTACTTTGGGCAATTCTATATATGGCGCAAAATAGTTTACACAATAATATTGCAGAATTAAGTACAGTAAACTTTACAAAGGGCGGCACTGAGGGCGCCCTGGCCAGTATTTAGCCGAGGCTCTTTTTGCTTCAATTATTTCATCTTTACCTTGGGGGCGCCCTGGACACTCAGGGCGCCCTACTCAGCTGCTGCCTCTCTCCATTGAGGCTCTCTGAGCTGCAGACACTCGTTCCTTTGGTCCTGCATCCAGGGTTAGTCCGAAAACAACATAAAGCAGTAAAATATAAGATTATACAGCCTTAGCTGTCTTGGTTCTGACTTTGGGCTTCCTAAATGGAACCCTAGGTCGAACCGACGCCTACTGTTCCCTCTACGGGGAACGCGTTCTCACCTACTCCTCTCGGGAGAATATACCTGATACCAACCCTCCTTTGGTAGGACTTTTGCCTAACGATCCTTTGTCAGGTCTTGGATGCCGAGCTGTCCTTCGCCCGGTGCCTAACAGTCCTTCGCTAGGGCTTCATTCCCAAATAGTCCTTCACCTGGAGCCTAGCTGTCCTTTGCTAGGGCTTTTCACCCTGGCATTCCTTCGCCAGTGCCTAGCAGCCCTTCGCTAGGACTTTGTTTCCTGGCAGTCCTTCGCCAGGTGCCTAGCAGCCCTTTGCTAGGGCTTTGTTTCTTGGCGATCCTTCGCCAGGTGCCTAGCAGCCCTTTGCTAGGGCTTTTACTCTGCACACTCAAGTGACATGTTAGATAACAAATAATACTTAACTTTTGAACCCTGTTGCCATTATCAAAATACAGGTTTGAGTTTGGTGCTTTCTACACCAACAATCTCCCCCTTTTTGATTTATGGCAACCCTAGTTCAAAAAGTTAAGTTCAATAAAAGCATAAAAATTTGTTCCCTCCCCCTGGAGGGAATCTCCCCCTAGATCTCTCAAAATGTCGTGGGGTTCTAAGTTTGAAAACTTTACTTAGAATGATTTTGCATTTTGAAAACTTAATTTTATGTACTTTTGAAATCTTAAGTTTTAAAAGTACATGGAAGAAATTTTTGAAACCATGAGTTTCGAGTACTTAAAAAATTTGAAGTCTTTTAAGTTTAAAGTACTCAAAAGTTTGAAAACTTTTAAGTACTTAGTAAATCGAAGTTTTGAAAAGCATAAGCTTAAAGTACTTACAAAGTTTTGAAAAACTTAAGCTTAAAGTACTTACAAAGTTTTGAAAAACTTAAGCTTAAAGTACTTATAAAGTTTTGAAAAACTTAAGCTTAAAGTACTTGTAAAGTTTTGAGAAACTTAAGCTTAAAGTACTTATAAAGTTTTGAAAAGCTTAAGCTTAAAGTACTTGTAAAGTTTTGAAAAACTTACGCTTAAAGTAAAGAATAACTTAAGCTTAAAGTACTTGTAAAGTTTTGAGAAACTTAAGCTTAAAGTACTTATAAAGTTTTGAAAAGCTTAAGCTTAAAGTACTTGTAAAGTTTTGAAAAACTTACGCTTAAAGTACTTATAAAGTTTTGAAAAACTTAAGCTTAAAGTACTTATAAAGTTTTGAAAAACTTTGAAAAGTAGTTAACTTTTTGAAAAAAACATTCTGAGAGTTTGAAAAAAGAATTTTGAACTCTCTCTTTTCCCATCTCTCCCCCTTTGCCATATATCAAAAAACAGATAGATATTGCAAAAATTAAATTGTATAATAGAAATGACTTTCATAAAAAATTTGTATGATTTTGCTGTACTGAACCAAGATTTAGACCAAATCAGTTAATTTTTCCTTGTAGGGACCTGTCTAACCCATTTAGCTACTTACTAACTGTTATAAGCAGTAGTTTTCGCTAGGGTTAGTCAAGTTAAGTGTTTCTGTTCAAGTTAGATTTTCTAAACTTGACACTTAACTTGATTACTGTAAAAGTTGTATTTAGTGCCCCAATTACTGCAGATGCACTGACTTAAAGCATCTTGAATTAAGGCAAAGACTTAAGCATCTCAACCCTTTCTAGGTTATCAACCAAAAGTACCCTAAGGTGCTTGTGAGATGCTGGCTTCTAAGTCTATAGGTGCATGCAGTTCTAGGGTTAGGGCCTAGGCTAAGTTCATTTTCGAAAAAGCCCTAGTTTTGAAAGGGGTAGTTTTGAAATAACAATAAAACTATGTCGAAAATGAAAACTGATTTTGAAAGTAAGTAAAACAGTTTTTCAAATTCTATTTTTAGAAAACTGATCAAATAAAGCAGAAATAAATTGAGTTAATCTATTCTATAGAACACAATCCTAACTGCCTTCTTAGTGAGCTGAACTCAGATTCAGGTAAGGGTTTTGTGAATATATCAGCTAAGTTGGATTTTGAGTCTATATGGTTAAGTACTATCTCACCCCTGGCTACATGGTCTCTAACAAAATGGTGTTTAACTTCTATGTGTTTAGTCCTGGAGTGTTGGATTGGATTTTTGGTTAAGTTGATCGAGCTTATATTGTCAATAAAGACTTGGGTTTGAGTGTAGTTGAGTTGGAAGTCCTTAAGAGTGTGCATCATCCATAAAAGTTGTGATACACACTCTCCTAAGGCCACATACTCAGCTTCAGTTGTGGATAGGGCTACAGAGTGTTGTTTTCTGTTGCACCAACTTACTAAGCTATTTCCTAACAGTTGGCAGCTTCCACTTGTGCTTTTTCTATCTAATTTGCAACCAGCATAGTCAGAGTCTGAGTATCCTGACAGATTGAAGGTTGAGGTTCTAGGATACCAAATCCCTACATTTAGGGTGCCCTTTATATATCTTAGTATTCTTTTTAGGGCTGTTAAGTGCGTTTCCTTAGCACAGGTTTGGTATCTAGCACACATCCCTACAGCAAATAAAATGTCAGGTCTGCTAGCTGTAAGGTAAAGTAGACTACCTATCATACTTCTATATAGTTTGAGGTCTACTGGCTTACCATCAGGGTTACTATCTATTTTTACATTAGTTGCCATAGGGGTATTTATGCTTTTAGAGTTATCCATTTTAAATTTCTTTATTAACTCTTTAGCATATTTGGATTGATGGACGTAGTTTCCATCTTTAGTTTGTTTGATTTGTAGTCCTAGGAAAAAGGTAAGCTCACCAACCAAACTCATTTCAAATTCATTTTCCATTATTTTGACAAACTCTTTTAGGAAGTTTGTGTTGGTGGATCCAAAGATTATGTCATCTACGTAAATTTGGGCAATAAATATATCTTTTTCTAGTGTTTTAATGAATAATGTTGAGTCAATTTGTCCTTGTTTAAATTCTTTAGAAATTAAGTAAGTAGATAAACGTTCATACTAGACCCTAGGTGCTTGTTTTAACCCATATAGTGATATAGTTAATTTGTAAACATGGTCAGGTTTGTCTAAGTCCTCAAACCCAGGGGGTTGTCCTACATAAACTTCTTCTTTAATGAACCCATTTAAGAAGGCTGACTTTACATCCATTTGGTATAGCTTGAATCCTTTATGGGATGCAAAGGCTAACAATATTCTAATGGACTCAAGTCTAGCTACTGGGGCATAAGTTTCATCGTAATCTAGTCCCTCTACTTGACTGAATCCCTTAGCTACTAAGCGGGCTTTATTTCTAACTATTTCACCTTGATCGTTTAGCTTATTTCTAAAGACCCACTTAGTGTCTATGATGGATTTTCCTTCAGGTTTAGGCACTAATTCCCAGACTTGGTTTTTCTCAAATTGGGCTAATTCTTCTTGCATAGCTATGATCCAATCAGGGTCAGGTAAGGTTTCATCTATAGTTTTGGGTTCTATTTTCGATATCATAGCTATTTGACTAAGGTTTCTATAGGAGGATCTAGTTCTGACCCCTAGAGTTGGATCACCCACAATTTGATCGGTTGGGTGACTAAGTCTGGGTTTCTTGGTTCTCCTAGAACTTGGTTCAGCCTCACGTCCGACTGATCGGTTTGGTTCATGTTTGAGTCGACTCTTTGGGCTGGTTCATTTGTTGGTTCAATAATTGGTTCAGTTGGCTCATTAATTGGTTCAATAGTTAGTTCGTTTAAGCTTTCAATTAAAGGTTCACTAGGTTGTTCATTATTTTCTTGATCAGAGTTTGATGAAGTTAGGTTTGGATTATCAGATGTTGATTTAACTTCTTCATCAAATATTAAGTTAGTTGTTTCTTCAATTTTCTTAGTTTGGTTGTTATAGATTCTATAGGCTCTACTTGTGGTTGAGTATCCTAGGAAGGTACCTAGGGTTGTTTTGGATTGAAATTTTCCTAAGTAGTCTTTGGTGTTTAGGATATGGACTTTGCATCCAAAGACCCTCAGGTAGTGTAGATTTGGGAGCCTATGATAGTACAGTTCATAGGGTGTTTTGTTGTGTCGCTTGTTGATCAGAACCCTATTTTGGATGTAACAAGCTGTACTAATCGCTTCTGCCCAATATTGGTTTGCTAAGCTAAATTCGTTGAGCATAGCCCTAGCGGCTTCTTGTAAGGGTCTATTCCTTCTTTCGACTATCCCATTTTGTTGGGGGGTTCTAGGACATGAAAATTCATGTAAATACCCATTGACCTTACAGAATTCCTCGAACCGTTGATTTTCAAATTCTCCCCCGTGGTTACTCCTAAGTCTTTTAATTTTAGTATCGTTTTGATTTTCAATCAATTTACAAAAATCATTAAATAGTTTTAAGGTTTCATCTTTGATTTTTAGAAACCTAACCCAGGTAAACCTAGAGTAATCATCAACTATTACTAAGCAGTATCGGTTCCCGCTTAGTGACTTGGCTCCATGTGAATCAATTAGGTCAAGGTGCAGGAGCTCATGTGTGGTTTGAGTTAGATCAGATTGAATTAATTTGTGATTAGATTTGGTTTGTTTACCTTGATTACATGATTCACATATTAGGTTTTCATTATTTTTAATTTTGGGGATACCCTTGATTAGGCTAAGTTGGGTGACTTTAGAGATAGTTCTTAAATTGGTATGTCCTAGTCTCCTATGCCAGAGGTTCAATTGTTCTAACTGAGTTAACATACATTTGGATACTAGGGGAAGGTTTATAATGTATACATTATTTTTCCTAGTGCCCTTAAGCATGGTTTCTGAGTCTTGTATATTTCTAATCAGGCAGTCAGAATTGTTGAAAGTGACTATATAACCAGAATCACATAACTGACTTATACTAAGCAGGTTAAAATTGAAGTTTTCAACCAAAAAAACTTTCTTAATAATAAAGTTAGATTTAAGCTCAATATTACCTGACCCAATTACCTTGAGTGTAGCATTGTTGCCAAATGCTACTGAGCCTAGGTTCTTGAGCTTGAGTTTGGTGAACTTCAATTTATCTCCAGTCATATGTCTGGAGCAACCGCTATCCAACATCCATTAGTCCAAATCTTTATGTTCCTATACATAAAGAATTTTATTGATTTGGATCCAATTAGAGTTAGTAATAGCTTTAAATTGATTTTCACTGACTAATCTGTCTCACCTAAATCTAGGGTTTTCAATCACGTTAGCCTTATAGGTTTTGTGAGACAGAGTTTAATAAAAGAATTTTTGAAAAAGTGGTTTATTTTGTAAACCTTAATTAAATTTTTGAAAGCATTTCAATTTATTTTGAAAAAGGATGTTTGAATCTAAGCTTAACTGAAAATTGTGTTAGATTTGAATTTAACAAAAAGTAATTTGAATTTGAAATTCAAAAATTGGCTTCCAGGTCTTGGCGAGGCACTAGGCCTTCTTTGGCCGTAGCCTTATTGGATCATCAACCCTTTCCTTGACAAAGCCGTTTAATGAAGTTTCATTTTCAAAATTAATCTTTGAAAAAGTTCTGGTCTAACTAGTTTGGATTTTGGATCGGTAGCTTCGGCTAGTTTCACCAGTCTAAAGAGACCAAGTGAACTTGATCTTATTAGAATTGGTTTCCCTAACGTACTATCATCTCACCTCCACCCAATACTATGTTGTCAAGTTTCAGTTTAAGTTTGTTTAGTCCTTAAACTGACCTAAGTCTAAGCATGGTAAGTTGCAGAGATTAAATAAACAAGCAAACAATCATATTGCAAGCAAATATTAATTCTTATCTAACAATAAATATAGTTTTCAGTTTGGCTCCCCCTGGACTAAAGCCACGATAATGATTAGGCAAGATGTGAATCTTGTCCTTGGGGATCCAATACTGATTTGATCCAGTCAGTTTGTTCAGGCACAGTTTGGGTACCCATGCTTGAATTTTACCTCTGGACTGATTCAGTACAGCAAGGTAAGATCTTTGTCGGGATTTGGTTCTATAGCCAAGTCCGGATCGATTTAGAACGGACTTCTGTTTTCCAAGAATCATGTCAAGACCCTTGGAACCAGAAGTGAATCGCTCTAAGGCCGTTTCTAAGATCCTTAACCTGAGTTTTCAGGGAGGAGTTCTCTTTCTCAAGTTTTTCAACTTGAGTAGGAGCTCCTTCTTGAACTTTCTCGGTTGAGGGTTTAGAGTCAGCTCCCTCTTTCAGGAGTTTTACTTCCTGTCGGAGGGACTCGATTCGGAGTTTGGCTTTCGCCAAATCTCGAGAAAGATATGAAATTAAATCGTTTAACTGACTTCTATTAAAACCACTCACCTTGATTTCACCATCCTCTGAGAAGGTCAGTTTGTCGTCGTCTTGTTCTGAGTCTGACTCGGTTCCGACTTCTTCTGAGGCGGTCAGGGCTAGGAGGTTGGACTGGGGTGCCTCTTCTTCTTCTTCTGAGGATGATTCGTCCCAGGTTGCTTGTAAAGCCTTCTTTCTTCTCGTCTTTTTAGTCTCTTTTAGGTTAGGACATCCTGACTTGTAGTGACCCTTTTTCTTGCACTCGTAGCAGGTCACGTTGGGCTTGTTTGCGGGTTCAGCTGGTTCGTCGTTTCTTCGGCCGGCTTTCCGTCTGTTGGTTTGGTTCTTCAGCGCTTTGTAATAGTTTCGGGCTAGTCGGACCAGCTTGGTTTGTTCTCCTTCATCTTCTGTGTCTGAGTCTGAGTTAGACTCAGGTTCAATTTGCAGTTTCTTCTTTGTTGATCTTCCAGATTTTCCTGCAAAGAAAGCAATTCCTTTCTCGACCATATTGGAGTTAGTTTGTTCGTGCAGTTCTAATTCGGAAAATAATTCATCTAACTTTATTTTAGAAAGATCCCTTGAGACCTTGTATGCATCTACCATAGATGCCCACAAGGTGTTTCTAGGGAAGACGTTTAGAGCATACCTTATTAGGTCACGGTTTTCGACCTTGTGACCTATAGTATGAAGACCGTTTGTTAACTCTTGGATTCGTGCATGGAGTTGGGCTGCTGTTTCGTTGTCGGCCATCTTGATGGTGTACAACTTGTTCAGGAGCAGATCCCTTTTACTGATGCGAGTATCTGATGTCCCATCGTGCAGCGCGATCAGTTTTGCCCAAAGCTCCTTGGCACTGTTGAAGGGGCCCACTCGGTTCAGTTCCTCTTTTGTCAATCCGCATTGGAGAGTCTGAGTTGCTTTTGCGTCGGCTTCTATCTTGCGTTTCAGAGCGGTTTCCCATTCTGAGTAGCTTTGAGGTAGTCCTTCGGCGTATTTAGGGATCTCCAGACTGGACTGGATGATGATCCACATGTCCACCTGAGTTTTCAGGTGGACCTCCATACGGCTTTTCCAGTAGGAAAAGTCTTCCCCACTGAATAGTGGAGGTCTAGCGGTGCTAAATCCCTCTTGCATGGCCATTTGATCTATAAAATAAGAAACGAACAAAAAGAAAGAAATTTCCCAAGACTAGGTCTTGGATTAGTAGTGTTGGATAAATAGAAATGAAATAACGAGGGGTGTTGCACCAACCTCGATTAACGAAAAGGAAATTCGAACGAGAAAAAAAATAAAAAATGTATTAAAAATCCGAAAAAAAATTTCAAACTGGTGGTTGCACCAGGTTTGAACTTTCCCGCTCTGATACCACTTGTTGGATCGAGAAAACCGATAGAGGGAGGGTGAATATCGGTAAACGTTTTTCTTCGGAAAATTTAGAGCAAGTACGCAGCGGAAATAAAAATGAAACACAATCACAGAGACACAGTCGATTTTACTTGGTTTGGAGCCTGTGTCGACTCCTACTCCAAGGCCCACGGTCGTTGACCGTTTACTTTGGGCAATTCTATATATGGCACAAAATAGTTTACACAATAATATTGCAGAATTAAGTACAGTAAACTTTAAATAGCTCTTTTTACCGACGTCCAGGGAAGATCGACTTTTTCGGAGCAGCGGGACGTCGTCGACTCGAGTTAGAAGGATTCCGAGGCATAGCGCGAGAGCAAAGAGCGTTGAAACGTTGATTGGAAGTTGTTATTCAAGCTTGGGGTCGAAGGGTGCTATTTATAGCACCTAGGGGCGCCCTGTGTTAGTGATATGAGAGAAGTGTCCTAAGGTAATTGCCTTATGATTGTAAACATTTATTTTAATAAATGATAATTCACTATTTGAGTATACATGTTTGTATTTGATTGGGATCTTAAACTCATCTACTGAATGTCCGCAATACAACTCACAGCATAAGAGAATTTGTGATGGGATCACAACTAGTGATTATCTCTAAATGTGCAAATGTGAAGTATTGAAAATATCCCTAGTCGATGAATTGATAAATACGGACACTATCAATTCTGTTGAGACTAGCATGGGTTATTCTCTAATCAGCTGATTCTCACTGGCTGGTGACATTGGGATGTCCGGAGATAAACATGGATGCTAGTTAAGGGAATTAGTTCATTGGAGTGACTAGCTATAAGACTTCATATGGTTATCTATATAGATATGTCAATGAAGTTCTTACTGCGGCTTAAGTGCGATGTTCCTTTGACTTGCGGTGTTCAAGTCATCTTGGTCACGGAGACTTATACTTTAACATCTTAAGCAAGCATCTCCAAGGAGGTGTGGCCCCAGGATGATTGGGTATAAGCCGAAGTGCCCGATGATGTTTGAACAGCCTATAAAGGATTCACCACTCCTTGCGAGGAGATGTATACCCAGGCCTATCGTCGGATTGTTACTCAAAACCTCTGGCCAGAGTATATCATGTTTAGAGTGCGAGTCTCTTAAATACATGAGAGTAATTAGAAATCTAAAGGACGAGAAAGACACTACTTGGGCTAGGTGTGACATAGTCAGTCTAGTGGGGACTGACACAAACAGACCATGTCCTGAACCAAGTGGGTATAAGTTGGTGAAGGGAATGGGGCACGATTCATTAGAGCTACTGAAGGGTTTCAGAATTACTTCTGAGGTCAACCGTTGATCTTTCGATTAATTGGGGGTCATGATGTACTACTAGGTGCCACTCATGATCGTTCTATAATTAGTTGATTATAGACGACCAACATAAATCGAAAGCCTATTTAGTCACACGCACTACGAGTAATCCTAGGGATTTAAAACGAGCTGAAAATTGGATTTTCCGATCAAGAGAAATAAGTCGAATCTGAGTTAATCAGAGGCGCAACGGAAACTTAAAATGGCTAAGTCTTTTGAGGGCTTATTGGGCGAATTAAATGAGTTTAATTCGCGATAGAAACGGCTTGGTTTGGCCGGCCAAAGAGGGTGTCCACCCTCTTGGTTTGGCCGGCCATTAAAAAGGTGATAAACCAATTTAATTGGTTTAATTAATAAAATAAATCTAACGCGATTTGTTTTATAAATTATGGATAAATAAATTGATATATAAAGAAATTTATATAAAGAAATTTATAAAGAAATTTGTAGTAAAATTTTTTTATCATGGATAAATCAATTCATAATTGATTTTATAAATTAAAATTAAACCAATTTATGGTTCATTTTAATTTCCATAAAAAGAATAAATTTACTACAAATTTCTTTATAAATCTCTTTATATAACTTTCTTTATATATCAATTTATTTCCATAATTTATAAAACAAATCGTGCTAGATTTATTTTATTAATTAAACCAATTAAATTGGTTTATCACCTTTTTAATGGTCGGCCAAACCAAGAGGGTGGACACCCTCTTTGGCCGGCCAAACCAAGCCGTTTCCATCGCGAATTAAACTCATTTAATTCGCCCAATAAGCCCTCAAAAGACTTAGCCATTTTAAGTTTCCGTTGGGCCTCTGATTAACTCAGATTCGACTTATTTCTCTTGATCGGAAAATCCAATTTTCAACTCGTTTTAAATCCCTAGGATTACTCGTAGTGCGTGTGACTAAATAGGCTTTCGATTTATGTTGGCCGTCTATAATCAACTAATTATAGAACGATCATGAGTGGCACCTAGTAGTACATCATGACCCCCAATTAATCGAAAGATCAACGGTTGACCTCAGAAGTAATTCTGAAACCCTTCAGTAGCTCTAATAAATCGTGCCCCATTCCCTTCACCAACTTATACCCACTTGGTTCAGGACATGGTCTGTTTGTGTCAGTCCCCACTAGACTGACTACGTCACACCTAGCCCAAGTAGTGTCATTCTCGTCCTTTGGATTTCTAATTACTCTCATGTATTTAAGAGACTCGCACTCTAAACATGATATACTCTGGCCAGAGGTTTTGAGTAACAATCCGACGATAGGCCTGGGTATACATCTCCTCGCAAGGAGTGGTGAATCCTTTGTAGGCTGTTCAAACATCTTCGGGCACTTTGACTTATACCCAATCATCCTGGGTCCGCACCTCCTTGGAGATGCTTGCTTAAGATGTTAAAGTATAAGTCTCCATGACCAAGATGACTTGAACACCGCAAGACAAAGGAACATCGCACTTAAGCCGCAGTAAGAACTTCATTGACATATCTATATAGATATCCATATGAAGTCTTACAGCTAGTCACTCCAATGAACTAGTTCCCTTAACTAGCATCCATGTTTATCTCCGGACATCCCAATGTCACCAGCCAATGAGAATCAGCTGATTAAAGAATAACCCCTGCTAGTCTCAACAGAATTGATAGTGTCCGTATTTATCAATTCATCGACTAGGGATATTTTCAATACTTCACATTTGCACATTTAGAGATAATCACTAGTTGTGATCCCATCACAAATTCTCTTATGCTGAGAGTTGTATTGCGGACATTCAGTAGATGAGTTTAAGATCCCAATCAAATACAAACATGTATACTCAAATAGTGAATTATCATTTATTAAAATAAATATTTACAATCATAAGGTGATTGCCTTAGGACACTTCTCTCATATCACTAACAAACTCCCACTTGGCCTAATGCCAATCGCTACGGTATCCAATACCACAAGCTCTAACATGACCCTCAAACATGCTCTGAGGCAAGGCCTTTGTTAAAGGATCCGCTAGATTCCTTTTAGTGGGAATTTTCTCAATTTGTATATCATTCCTACTTATAATCTCTCTGATCAGATGATAGCGGCGAAGCACATGTTTGGATCGCTGATGAGACCTTGGTTCCTTTGCTTGTGCAATAGCTCCATTGTTGTCGCAGTAAACCGGCACTGCATCATCAATGGTTGGAACCACGCCAAGTTCGGAGACGAACTTCTTGATCCAGACTGCTTCCTTTGCTGCTTCCGAAGCTGCGATATATTCCGCTTCCGTGGTGGAATCTGCTACGGTGTCTTGTTTGGAAATTTTCCAACTTACTGCGCCTCCATTAAAAGTAAATACGTATCCAGACTGAGATTTGGAGTCATCCTTATCTGTCTGGAAACTGGCATCTGTATACCCACGTATTACCATATCTCCCTCTCCATATATTAGGAACACATCCTTAGTTCTTCTTAAGTACTTAAGGATTGTCTTAACAGCCGCCTAATGATCCATTCCTGGATCCGACTGGTATCTGCTTGTGACGCTCAATGCATACGATACATCGGGCCTTGTACATAACATAGCATACATGATAGATCCTATCGCGGATGCATAAGGAATCTTATTCATGCAAATCCTCTCGTCTTCTGTGCGCGGACACATAGACTTTGAAAGGTTGATCCTGTAGGGTTTTTTGGGCCGCGAAAACCGGTTTTTCGCGTCGCGGAAACCCCGAAAGCCCCAATAGAAAGGATCCGAGCGAAGAAAACCATTTCAAAATGTACGAGTGCTCGTTTACATGCTTCAAAAACCGATCTACAACCTAGATCTATTAGAGAAGAGAAAAAAACTACCTTCGATGCGTGCCCCGCAATTCCCGCTCGCTCCTCGGTTGGTGTCGAATCTCAAGGATGCAAAGTAGCAACTCTCTAGAAGTATCCACACAAGCAAGAGAGTGGAGAGGAGAGCCCAAAAGTGTGCTAGCACTCCTTGGGGTCTCGGCAAGATGAGAGGAGAGGGAGAGCAAAAACCAAACAAAAACCAAGTTAGGAGAGGAATCAATCACACACGCACATATGGACTTAAGTGAACGGCCACTTAATGGCCATTAATGGCCATTAAGTGGCCGGCCACCACCTTAGGTAACCCCTATTTGAATTCAAAATTCAAATGGGGAGGTTACTTAGCCTTGATGATGATGCCAAGTCATCACTTGGTCAAGTCAAGGTGATGTGGCTTGAGTCAAGTCAAACTTGCCTCTTATGGACTTTTCATATTTAGCCAAAGTCAAACTTTGACTTCATTATTCTCCCATGATTAGATTCATCCAACACTTGGATCAAACCCGAGTCCAACTCAAGTTGTCTAATTTGAGTCAAGTCAAACTTGCCTTTTATGGACTTTCCATATTTAGCCAAAGTCAAACTTTGACTTCATTATTCTCCCATGATTAGATTCATCCAACACTTGGATCAAACTCGAGTCCAACTCAAGTTGTCTAATTTGAGTCAAGTCAATCTTGCCTTTTATGGACTTTTCATATTTAACCAAAGTCAAACTTTGACTTCATTACTCTCGGTCCATCATATGGACTTATTCTCCATCTATTGCTCTATGTGTGTGACCCTATAGGTTCTTGTAACGTTGGCAATGCCCTTAAACCTATTTAAGGACATAAGCAATTAGAGGTATCTAGCAACACATCATTGCTACCCAAGTTACAAGAATGTCGAGATCCAACATCACCATTGTGACTAATAATTGTGACCATCACAATATGTGACAACGTCCTTCTATCCTCAATATCTAGATTGATCTTTCATGAGGTATAGACCGTGTCATCCTCAAATCAATCTATATGTCTTGATCTCCAAGTAAACTCACTATAATCAAATAAGCTCAATATCTAATATTGCCTTATTTGGGCATGACCATGCACTTAGTGGTCTTACTCTATCAAGAACGAAGATATCACTCCCGTCATATAGGAGGGATAGATCCCATCTACATTACTCACATCCCTCCGGATAATTTGTTACAAACCTAGTAATCGCCTTTATAGTCCACCCAGTTACGGGTGACGTTTGACGAATCCAAAGTACGTAACTCCTTATGTAGGGAACTATGGTAACTTCAGGTCTAGGACTATAGTTATACTAATAGTCACATGAGAAAGTATATGACACTCATATAACGATCTATGATACTTTCTCATGGCGGGCCATTCAGTATACATTCTCTAATGTATATCCATGTGTCAACTTGATATCTCATATCCATGACTTGTGAGATCAAGTCATCATGTTGACGTACATGCTAGTCTCTATGCATTAACATTGTCCTTGAATGTTAATACTTGACTAGGAATAATTAAGAGTAGTGTTCTCTATATCATCTCACTATCGATTCAACTACTCGATTGATATAGATAAGAACCTTCTACTCAAGGACGTTATTATACTAAGTTATTTGGCACCAATACACATAAGTACAATAACCATAAGAAATGCCTTTATATATAAGAAATATATATACAAGAATATGATACAATGAGTCCAAAAAGTAATCATCATATGATTGGCTCTAGGGCTCTCACTAACAATCTCCCACTAGCACTAGTGCCAATCGCTGTAGTATCTAATACCCCAATGACCTAGTGTGACCATCATGCTTCATCTGTGCCAAAGCCTTGGTCAAGGGATCTGCGACGTTAGCCTCTGTGGGTACTCTGCAAATCTTCACATCTCCTCGATCGATGATCTCTCGAATGAGATGGAATCGCCGTAGTATGTGTTTTGGGTCCGCTGGTGTGAGCGAGGTTCCTTAGCCTGCGCAATAGCTCCATTGTTGTCACAATAGAGCTCTACGGGATCAGATATGCTAGGAACCACCCCAAGCTCGGTGATGAACTTGCGGATCCAAACTGCCTCCTTTGCTGCCTCTGATGCAGCAATATACTCAGCTTCTGTTGTANAGGCTTCGTGCCTAGTCCTTGACCAGGACTTCGTGCACAGTGTACCTAGGACTTCTTTTCCTGTAAACTTAGTGAACATGTTAGATAAACATAATATCTTAACTTTTGAACCCTTTTTCAATTATCAAAACACAGGTTCGACTTGGGTGCTGTCTGCACCAACACGATCTACCGCTTTGCTGGGACTCCCAGCTCTCGCGGTGACACAAGCCTGATCGGTCACCAGACCGATCAGAGTGAAGCCTGATCGGTCACCAGACCGATCAGGTAGCTCCCTGTCCGATCAGGCTCAAGCCTGATCGGTCCACGTCTGAGTGAGCAGTAACCGCGGAAATCAAATCCTAAGTCTTTGATCGGTCACCAGACCGTTCAGGAGCTGATCAGCAGGGGAACTCAACTCACTGAGTGCTTCCTGATCGGTCACCAGACCGATCAGAAGCAAGGCAGTGAGGAAGCTGCCCGCTCCCTGATCGGTCACCGGACCGATAAGGAGCCAAGCAACGAGGCAACGGCCTGCTCCTTGATCGGTCACCAGACCGATCAGGAGCCACACAGTAGGTTCCCAACCTTATTGTGCGCTCCCTGATCGGTCACCAGACCGATCAGTCATCGTTGAATCGGTCACCGGACCGATCCACGATGGAGCAGCATGCCAACCTCCCTGATCGGTCACCAGACCGATCCAGGTAAGCCCAAATGCACTCTAAGTCACGAAAACAAGCCTCCAACCCTTCTCTGACTCATGTCATGCCCAGCTTCACTCACTAGGACTTCAACCTAGCCCTCCAAGCTAGGACCTGGCTTCACTCACCAGGGTTTTGGTCACCCGGCTTCACTCACCAGGATTTCAACCTAGCTTCACTCACTAGGATTTCAATCACCTGGCTTCACTCACCAGGACCCGGCTTCACTCACCGGGATTTCCATCACCTGGCTTCATCACCAGGACCCGGCTTCACTCACCGGGATTTCCATCACCTGGCTTCACTTACCAGGACCCGGCTTCACTCACCGGGATTTCCATCACCTGGCTTCACTCACCAGGACTCAGCTTCACTCACCGAGATTTCCATCACCTGGCTTCACTCACCAGGACCCGGCTTCACTCACCGGGATTTCCATCACCTGGCTTCACTCACCAGGACCCGGCTTCACTCACCGGGATTTCCATCACCTGGCTTCACTCACCAGGACCCGGCTTCACTCACCGGGATTTCCACCAACCTAGCCCTCCAGGCTAGGACTTTTCACCTAGCCCTCCAAGCTAGGATTTCAATCAACCCGTGCCTAGTCCCCGACCAGGACTTAATCACAATTAGTTCAACCAAACTTAAATCAAACCTTAAATCGGTGTCAACACCAAAACAACAATCGGGTCAGACTGCATCAACAATCTCCCCCTTTTTGTTGTTTGACAACCCGATTTAACTCGATTTAAGTTTAGGCATTAAAGATCACTTGAAGACAGTTCAATTATCGTAAGGGAATCAAAATCCTTCCCCTACAATAACCCTAAACATAATCAACCATTTCTCCCCCTTTGTCAAACATCGAAAAGGGTATGGTTATTAAGTTTAAACATACCTCCCCCTCAAACATGGGTCTCTCCCCAAAATCTAAAATAATCAAAGGTGAAATTTTTTAATTGCATATGAGAGGCATATACCATAAATGTATCATGGCAACAATGCATATGCATCATACGCCAATGAGTGTGAATTTCACATGAAAACATATACAAAAGTATATCATGATCAAACATGTATATGTTTCATATGATAAGTAAGGAATGCATCTGTATCCGACACAAAATCCTGAGTGGTCTCCGTGACCAATCAGGTTCGTTGATAACTTGATACAGAAATATTTCTTATTAGTCTGGGGAGCGATCAAATTTCAGAAAAATTCCTAAAACTCTGATACATTCCTGATCAGACTGCATTGACAATTTGCATTCCGTAACAGTGAAGTAGACTCTATTAATATTCGATATTTCAGAAAAATTTCTAAAATTCGACATTAAAAACAAGAGTCATGACTCAAACAAACTCTTTCTTATGAATTTGAACATTCCAACATAGGTTTGTATCAAATCAGTATTTAGGTTTTGTTTCAAGTACCACTTGAATAAATTTGTACTTCCTTAGTACCAGGATTGTACCAATGGAGGATCAAATATGTTTCAATTGTAGTGGTTTGTATCAGATTTGTTAGGAGTATGATCATTAAACTGATATAATTCGATGAGAAGAGATTGGTTTGAGGAGGTTTTGGATCAATTTGGAACGATCTGGGAGTTCCTTGATCAGAGTTGGTTTGATCGGTCACCAGACCGATCAGACGCACCCCTAATCGGTCGGTGGACCGATCAGGGATGATACAGAATGGTTTTTCAATTTCAGAAACAAAATTTCAAAAACTGTGAAATCAACTTTGTTTCAAATCTCAACTATTCCTAAACCCTAATTCAATTGATTTTAATTTGTTTGATCCTAAAAAGAGTTTCCCTTATTAAAAATAAGCAACATGATTTATGTCCCTTAACTAAGGTTTATTCCCCATCAAGAATTTCTATGAATTACCGAAAACAGATTTGTATCAAAGCATGATGAGTATGTTCTTAAGCATGAACTTGAGTCCCAAGAACAGATTTATATCAAGGCATGATCAGTGGGAAAACAAACAAGTTATAGATAGAACCTTAGTTTGATACAAAGAAAGCATTAACCCAAAGAACTTAAGTAGTGAATGTTAAAGCTTATGTTCTTTGTTTGGTGATGTCTTATTAGTACAAACTATGTATTAATCCTTGTTCTTTAGCATGCATTCATACAATAAAATCATGGCACACTCAGCTAGGTTCAACTCCAAAAATATTTAGAATCAATATATGATCAAACAAGTCATGGACCTTGAATACTAAATTTTGAAACATGATGTTCTTAACCAAAGTTGTAATAATACACATACAAGAAAATTTTGGCTTGCTTGAATCAAATTAGCATCAATATTTGATTAAATTCCAAAACATGCTTGTATCAAGTGAGTATTAAGTTTTCATGGTTCCAATCAAGTTTGTGTCAAAATGAAGCATAGTATAATGTCGATAGGAAACTATTCATGCTCCTTTGATCACAATGAATTCCTCATCATAAATTTGTACTTTACTAATAAGAAAATTCACAAACATGTATCTACTTAACTATGGATCACAAAAATCATGAAGTTGTCTAAATTTATGAAATGTAGATAATCCCAAAGAAAAACCTAATTTTAGACCTCTTGTTGTGGTGAATGACAATTCATCTCAATTCATGGGTTTGGAGCACCCAATATCAACCACCCATGTTGATAGATGCTCCCCCTCAATTAAAGTTATACAATTCGAAATATGGAGGTTTTAGGTACCCAAATTTTGGGACCTAATGTATCAATAATGAAGGACTTAGGCACCCATGCCTTAGTCATTTTCTTTTTGACTTTTTGGACCCTAGAATCATTTGATGATCTACAATGGGTTCTTGACATTAAAGATATGATACTAGGTTCTTTAGGTTGGTAACCCAAACCAACCTTGTTGCACATCGCCCTTTGTGAGTTGAGTATCATATCTAATGTTTTAGAGCTTGTTGAAAACTTCTCAAGAACATTCTTGAGGTTTTCAACTTCGCTCTTCAAGTTCTTATTTTCATCCTTAAGGGATTTATCATGCAAATCATTAATGTCCTCAACCTTAGAGGATTTCAATTCTTTTACTTCCAACCTTAATGCTTTGACTTTGGCCTTAGATTTCTTAAGCATTTTTGTCAAGCACGCTATTGTTCTATAGCATTTGTCTAACTCCGGAGAGATTACCTCTTCATCATCCGAAGATGATGAAGGCACGGTTGAGGAGCTTGAAGATTCATCACTGCTTCCTTCACTTGAATTTTCTACTGCCATGAAAGCAAAATGATGGAAGTTCTCCTCCTCTTCATTCTTCTTCTCCTTTCTTTTGTTACCTGTCACACAAGCAAACCCTTTCTCTTTTGGGCTTGTGTGAGAGATCTCGTGTAACTCCATCTCACAAAACAAATCCTCTAACTTAACAAAAGATAAGTCCTTGGAAACCTTGTAAGCATCCACCATGGATGACCACAAAGTATTCCTAGGGAAGGCTTTGAGTACATACCTCACTAGGTCTCTGTTTTCTACCTTTTCATCAATGGAGTGGAGACCATTCAATACTTCTTTGAATCGACAATGAAGCATACTTACAGTTTCATTTTCTCCCATGGTGAGACTTTGGAGTTGGTTGAGAAGGAGGTCCTTCTTGGCTGTCCGGGTTTCATGAGTTCCTTCATGGAGCTCAATAATCTTATTCCATAGATCTTTAGCACTTGTGAAAGGACCCACCTTGACCAACTGATCCTTGGTCATCCCACATTGCAAGGTGACGATAGCTTTGGCATTAGCTTCCCCCTTCTTGACTTGCTCAGCCGACCAACTAGAAAACTCAAGCTCATTTCCCTCATGATCCTTTGGAGGGGAGAAACTCTCCTTCACTGAGAACCATATGCTCATGTTGGTTTTGAGGTAGAACTCCATCCTTGACCTCCAATATGGAAAATCAGTGCCGTCGAGGAATGGAGGTCTGTTTGTACTGTAACCTTCTCCTCCCATAGCCATCTTGTTCTAAGCTCTCGGATGTTAAGTCGTGAACAGAGCCCCAAGCTCTGATACCACTTGTTGGAACTCGGATGGCTAGAGAAGGGGGGTGAATATAGCCAGACACAATTTCTTTCAGCTTTTCAAATCTTTCTGCACTTCAAGAGTTAGGCAACGGAAACAAACAACACAAGTGCAGAAACAGAAATAACAAACAGAAATCAAAACAAACACAGCAAACCAGACGACACAGCGATGTACAAGGTTCGGGGATAACTTGCCCCTACTCCTTGGCGTGCCCGTAAGGTGGGCGATCCCTTGATCATCGACAGATCAAGCCCCGGTGACCCGGATAAAACAACGACTCCTTCTCGGTGGAGAAACCTCTCCATAAGCGTCTCAATAGGATACAAGGTAAGCTCACGAGACTAAGGAGGAAC
This sequence comes from Boesenbergia rotunda, assembly GCA_024364735.1. Classification (NCBI taxonomy): domain Eukaryota; kingdom Viridiplantae; phylum Streptophyta; class Magnoliopsida; order Zingiberales; family Zingiberaceae; genus Boesenbergia; species Boesenbergia rotunda. Next base: position 566,881 of record JAGFNQ010010592.1, read on the forward strand.
CTCTCACAAGACAGTAGCAAGAAAGCTCAAGAGAGAAGCTACACAAGGAGCACAACAACAACACCAGCGAAACCCACAGCCACACTTGCTTGTTTTCCTGTTCGTTCTTGTCGCCTCCTCTGCTTCTCATCTTCCTCTTAAGCTCCTGCTTCATCGCCAGGCTCTATCAGCATCCCCTGAGCACAGCCTGAACCCACTGACCTCCCTGAGCACTCAGTCCACTGAAGTCCCTCTCCAGCTGAGCCTCCGTCAGTCGCCAGCCATGCCTCAGATGTCGTTGAAACCTGAGAAGGAGAAACAAACAAACCTGCTCCAGGGAAAGCCTCCCATTGACCCTCCTTGAGTGTTTGAATCACCTGCACACTCCAACAGAGGCTTAGCAATGCATATCAAATAAAATCAGTAATGTATCATGGATCAAATGCAGAGAATCGGATACGGTCAGACGCGATCAGAGCGTCTGACAGTGCAATTTGAATTAAAGTGATCGATCACCAGACCGATCCAGGGCTTGTGGGTCGGTCACCAGACCGATCTACCGCTTTGCTGGGACTCCCAGCTCTCGCGGCGACACAAGCCTGATCGATCACCAGACCGATCAGAGTGAAGCCTGATCGGTCACCAGACCAATCAGGTAGCTCCCTGTCCGATCAGGCTCAAGCCTGATCGGTCCACGTTTGAGTGAACAGTAACCGCGAAAATCAAATCCTAAGTCTTTGATCGGTCACCAGACCGTTCAGGAGCTGATCAGCAAGGGAACTCAACTCACTGAGTGCTTCCTGATCGGTCACCAGACTGATCAGAAGCAAGGCAGTGAGGAAGCTGCCTGCTCCCTGATCGGTCACCGGACCGATCAGGAGCCAAGCAACGAAGCAACGGCCTGCTCCTTGATCGGTCACCAAACCGATCAGGAGCCACACAGTAGGTTCCCAACCTCACTGTGCACTCCATGATCAGTCACCAGACCGATCAGTCATCGCTGGATCGGTCACCGGACCGATCCACGATGGAGCAGCATGCCAACCTCCCTGATCGGTCACCAGACTGATCCAGGCAAGCCCAAATGCACTCTAAGTCACGAAAACAAGCCTCCAGCCCTTCTCTGACTCGTGCCATGCCCAGCTTCACTCACTGGGACTTCAACCTAGCCCTCCAAGCTAGGACTTGGCTTCACTCACTAGGGTTTCGGTCACCCGGCTTCACTCACCGGGACCCGACTTCACTCACCAGGATTTCAACCTAGCTTCACTCACTAGGATTTCAATCACCTTGCTTCACTCACCAGGACCCAGCTTCACTCACCGGGATTTCCATCACCTGGCTTCACTCACCAGGACCCGGCTTCACTCACCGGGATTTCCATCACCTGGCTTCACTTACCAGGACCCTGCTTCACTCAACGGGATTTCCATCACCTGGCTTCACTCACCAGGACCCGGCTTCACTCACCGGGATTTCCATCACCTGGCTTTACTCACCAGGACCCGGCTTCACTCACCGGGATTTCCATCACCTGGCTTCACTCACCAGGACCTGGCTTCACTCACCGGGATTTCCACCAACCTAGCCCTCCATGCTAGGACTTTTCACCTAGCCCTCCAAGCTAGGATTTCAATCAACCCGTGCCTAGTCCCCGACCAGGACTTAATCACAATTAGTTCAACCAAACTTAAATCAAATCTTAAATCGGAGTCAACACCAAAACAACAATCGGGCCAGACTGCATCAACAGTCCCCACATTCTTCTCCATGCCTCCTCAATTGTCGGTTACTGGATAATCCTTGTAACGGTCCTTACAGTAATTAAATCCAGGTCGTTGCGATAATTAAGGCTTTAATGACCGCATACTATGAGCCATGATTATCCCATAATTATTGATGGCAATTATCCACAGATCCAGAAAAAGGGGATGGTTACTTGAGGTTGGGCCATCAGATAGGATGATCCTTGGGCTCCGCTACCCCGAGGTGATCTCGGGGTCCTTTGGCTCGAGAGGATCCCGGTCGTCTGTCTTCCCGAGGTGATCTCGAGGACCTATCCTCCCGAGGTGACCTCGGGCGTCTGTCTTCCCAAGGTGATCTCAAGAGTAGGTCTGATCGAGATGATCTTGGGAGTCTACCTTCTCGAGGAGGTCTCGGGAATCAGAGAGAGAGAGTCGTTCAGACTCAGTGGATCTTGCCACATAGCTTCTTCAGTCCACGTGTTAACCATGGGATGCTCAACCCTATCACCTGTGTTTACTCTCCTATCTTGCCTCCAACTCTAGGTACCTATAAGACAACAAACACAAGACAAACATACAAATAATTTTATGCCTTAGTTTATTGGTTCTGACTTTGGATTTCAACCGAAACCCTAGGTCGAACCAACGCCTACTGTTCCCTTTCCTAGGGAACGCGTCCTTACCTACTCCACCCTGGAGAAGTTACCTTTGCCAACCGGGATCTCTGGTTGGACTTTTGCTTAGACTCCGAGAACCCGGATCTTGAGACGTCCGACTTTGACCCGCCTCTACTTCTGTCTGTGATCCCCGCTCGGCTAAGTCTTTTGCCCGATCCTTGACCAGGACTTCGTGCTCGGCCTCCGAGACTCCCGGATCTCGAGATGTCCGACCTTAACCCATCTCTACTTCTGCCCGTAGTCCTTGCTCAGCAAAGACTCTGTTACCCGATCTCCGACCAGGACTTCGTGCTCAGTCCCCCGGACCAAGACTTCTTGCCCAGCTTCACTCACCAGGACTTCGTCCACCTAGCATTACTCACTAGGACCCAACTTCACTCACTAGGATTTCTTCCACCTAACTTCACTCACTAGGACCCAGCTTCACTCACCAGGATTTCTTTCAGCTAGCTTCACTCACTAGGATTTCTTCCACCTAGTTTTACTCACTAGGATTTTTTCCACGTAGCTTCACTCACTATGATTTCTTCCTTCATAATGACTTCTTTACTAGTCATCTTAATCCTGACTAGACTTCTTCCAACCTTCAGGTAAGTATCATCCCAAACCTCAAGTCTAGTTTGGTTTAATCCCTTGGTCAATCTGACCAACCCTGGGTTTTATTTACTCTGCCAAATATCAGATCCTGTTTGGCTTAACCGTTTATCAAACTGATCAAACCTGAGTTTACCCTACCAAACATCAGGTCCTGTTTGGCTTAACCCTTGATCATTTTGACTAAACCCTGGTATATTGTTACTGCCAAACATCATGTCATGTTTGGCTAACCCTTTGTCAAACTGATCAAACCTGGGTTACCTTACCAAACATCAGGTCCTGTTTGGTTAACCCTTTGTCATTTTGACTAGACCTTAGTATATTTCCAAACATCGAAACACTAGAGGTTGACTGTTCATAATTGATGCATTTTGCACCAACATATTTACTATATGAAGTACAAATAGCTGGTCATGTGCAGTACATATGGATGTATCCATTCGAATGATTTTTGAGAAAATTAAAGAATAATGTTCGTAACAAAGAAAGAGTTGAGGTTCAATATGTAATGTCTTTCTGGTTGAAGAAGCATATTCTTTTTTGCTTCTATTATTTTGCTGACAATGTGAAAATCAAATATCATAAGTGTCCTAGAAATTTTGATGATGCTCAACTGAATGACCCATCAATGCTTTCTATTTTCAACTTTCCTAGTAAGCCAATGGGTGCATCTATATCTAGATGGTTAATTGAACAGGATTGCGATGCTGCAAGAATATACATACTCTTAAATTGTGATGAGGTCAAACCATACATAAAGTAAATTGACTTCTCTAATGATTCAGTATAGTATTTTAATTGTTTGCTTGATATCCCAATTGTCTTAAAATATACTTCTTTCACAGCTTATACGAACAACAACTATATATACAAAATCCATCACTTGGTGCAAGTGAGGTCGCTGAAAAGTTAGAGGTTGATTTGCATTATGGTTTGAAATATATGTAAGTTGCAATATCGTCAAAAAATTTATATATTTATCTATTCAAATTCGGTCCTAATTTATATTATAATTTATGTAGGTGAAAGACCGCAGAATATCAAATGTGCAAGATGATAGAATAATGAATCTTTTATCAGGATCGCTCCGTAAAATAAAGGTCTACTCTGGATACTATGTTAATGGCTAAGATTTCACATGGCACAATGAGATTCACGGAGATTAACATATAATTCTGGAATTTGTTTTAAAGGATATATCGACAATAATAACACAGAGTTTGATTACTATGTTAGACATAAAAAAATCATAAAGATTGAATATTCTGCATTACCTATAAAACGATGTGTGTTGTTCAAATGTTCATGGTATGATCCGACCCCAAGAATAGGTACAAGAATACATCCAAACTATAAATTAGTGGAGGTTAATAAAAATAAAAGGTTCAACAAATTTGAACCAATCATTTTTGGCGTACAAGCGAGTCAAGTTTTTTATCTTGAATACTCTACGAAAAGAAGAAGATCTAGTAAATGGTTGTCTGTTTGTCGAATGAAGCCTCGCTCGACTATAGAAATGTCGAACACCATCACTGTTTAAAATCATGATGCATTTTAGAATGACAAAGTAGAGAGACATTTAGTTGATTCATAACTCCTATCCACATCTGATTTACTTGTAGATGTTAATGTGACTTATAAGAATATAGATGATAGAGAGATGCCTAGCAATGAGATTCTTGTTGAACTATCAGAGTCTAGTGAGGAGGACATAGTTGCTAATGATATTTAAATAGTATCATTATTGTTCATCAAGTTATACTTTCATATTATTTTATATTTTTATTACCTTTGTTGCTCACCTTTATTATGATGTGTTGTTATATATTATTTTCCAGACATTTTTATGGCAAAGCAGCAAGCAATAATTCCCTGTGGCCATCGTGTTTTACGAGTTATTGGAGAAGTGTAAGTATTTGTTGTTATTAGTAATTAATGTTCATATTTTATTTTTAATATCTTATTAATATGTTTATTTTTTGTAATGCAGTTTTACTCTAGATGGTCATAGGTTTCCAATTATATCACAAGTAAATTTAAAGAACGAGCATGCAGATCTACAACATGGAAGCATGTAGATCATGAAATGATGATATTTTATTATAATAAATTTGTAGTAAGTAATCAATATATATTTGATTTTTATATTTTATTTACTCATTACTATGCTAAATTTTCAATTTATAATTGCAGAAAAGATATACATGAGAGGAGGGCTAGGAGGAAATTTTTAAAGCAATACAGAACATTTATTATGGCAAGCTTTACAAAGACTACCTCTATTATGTCAAACGAAAGGGCATAACACAGACGTATGTTTCTGAGGAAATATGGAGTGCATGGACGGCCACCTGGGCTAAACAGAGGTGGAAAAAAAATGCTAATAAGGCTTAAGCTAATAGAAACACCGAGTCAGGTGGCCCGAGTACCAGAACTGCTCGACATACGTCTAGTTCCAAATCTATGGATAAGCATGTTCTTGATTTGGTGAGTTTAATTTAAAGTTGATACAAAGTACAATTTTCATTTATTACCATACTTGTATGATATTTGCCTAATATATATTTATATACAATAACGAGAGCTAGCTCGACCATTCACCAGTCTGGAGGTCTTTGTGAAAACCCACAAAAAAAAGATAGCACATTCGTTGATTCTTGTTCTACGGCCATTTATGTAAGAATATTACTTAGTTTTTATTTTGCTTACCTTTAGTACTTTTCATTCAATTACTTTTTAATCATGTTATATTTTACAATACAGGCGAAAATCACTGAGAGAGTCGCTCAGGCATCTCAGCCTATAGTAGAGAGGGGAGAGTCACAATTTCGATCCACTAACGCACTTAGTGACATATATTATGATGTTGTCGGTGGACAAAGAACTCCACCCTCTACGACCTTGGCTACATGCCAAAGTTGCATTTGATGATCACTTGAGGACTTCGAGGGTCATTTTAGTTACCGTTCAGCTTATTCTAGTGAGATACACAGGATATTAGAAGAAAATCGAGACTTGCGCACTCAAGTTCAATCAATACGAGGAGAGATGGCGGAATGGATGACCGCAGAGAACGAGAGAAGAGCTGCAGATGAAGCGACGAGGGTCGCTGATAATGCAAGGAGAGATGAGAAGTGTCAAAAGCTTATGGCAGAAAATAGAGAACTCATTATTCATATGTGATCCCTCCTAGCTTCTTTGTCTCGTCCGCCATCACAGGACACTCCAGGGTCCTCTCACTCAGCTGATTAAGTTTCTTTTTAGGTATGTTCAATTACATATTAACTTTTTATTTACGAATAATGTATCGTTGGATGTGTGTTTTTTTCATATATTAAACCTTGTAAAATATATTTATTCTCTTTATATAGTCTATTAATATGTTGATTTGATTTTTATTTCAGGGTTCCTCTATGATATTTTTTTTATCTCCAAACTTATCTGATATTTGATTCAAGTATTTTTTTTATTATAATTAAAATTAGTTATACAGTCCATGTAATATATATAATTATATATCATTCTGATTATAAGATATTATATTTTAACATTTTACAATTTTTTATATCGATCTTATTATGAATGGATAGTGTTAGACATCTATATTCATTTGTAAGTTTTTTTATAGTTGAATTCATATTTAGATACTTTAGTACTTAACTTTGTGTTTAGATAATTTAGTTTATGTATTTAGATACTTTAGTATGTGATTTCATAGATTCTTATTTGAGTTTATGTATGTTTTGATATGTGTGTGGATGTTTGGATGTTTTGGCTATGTTTGGATGTGTTTGGATACCTTTGAATGTATTGGATATGTTTTGTATGTGTTTAGATATGTTTGTTTTGTATGTGTTTCGATATGTTTGTATATGTTTTGAATGTGATTGATGTTTTGATTGTATAAATTGTATATGTTGTGATTGGATATATAAATTGTATATATGGTAATCCCAAATACAAATGAATCCTTGATTTTTTTTTAATACGACGGATTTCCGACGGAAATGTATTTCTGTCGGAAGATATCGAAACAAAATTTCTGACGAAATAACTCATTTTGTTGGAAAATTTCCTACGAAATAGCTAATTCCGTCAGAAATTTCGGACAGAAGAGTTATTTCCGTCGGAAATATCCGACGAAATCAACTATTTCAGAAATTTCCAACGGAACCAACTATTCCGTCGGGAATTTCCGACTGAAAATTAGTTTCTGCCATAAATTTCCAACTGAAAATGCTCTTTCTGTTGGCCCTATCTTCCGACGGAATTTTACTTTCGTCGGAATAATATTCTGATGGATCATGTTTTCGTCGGGAAATGTACCGATAGTACGAAATTTTCGTCGGTAATATATTACCGATAGATTTTACACCGACAGAGAAAATTATGTCGAAATTTCGTCGCTAATTACGTTTACCGACGGAATTCTGTCGGTAAAGTTGATTATTTTTTTAGTGAAAGATAAATAATCTAGTAATTTTATCAATTGAAAAAATTATTATCAAAACTTAAAAAATTAATTAATATTTTTATCTCAAAAGCTAGAAAATTAAATTTTATATAAAAATCTATTTTTTAAATTAATATTTTTATTTGTAAAAAAAAAATTTAAAAATTATTTTATAAAAGGAATGAGGGAAAATTTCATTTTAAAAAAATTATTAAAGGCTCGAAAAAAAAATATTTTTTGTCTAGGGAACTTGAGACGGCCTGAGTTGTAGAAGCTTTAGTGTCTGCATGCATGTACACAGACGCAAAAGGTAATTAAGGTCGATCGTCTTTGTTTTGGGAGACATCAGAACTAGATCATGAGCAAGCTCTCTAAGTTGAGTGGACAGTGAGCAACAAGCTTGAGATTCTGAAGCTGGTGAGTACAGTGATCAGGCCGTTCGAATGGGCATTGATTCTCTGAAGTGTTTTTCGACCCATAGTTTAAAGTTAATTTGTATCTGTACATCAACATATACTCAGTTTTAAGTTTATATCTGTTTGTTTACTTTAGTTTTAAGTTTTAGAAATTATTATACACAGAGATCCTAAATAGTTATCTGTCGAGGTTTTAGGTAAGGTTTATATTATTCAAAACTACAATATATGGTTATAAGATAAGAATATATAATTAATTACAGTCCTTGAGAACACAAATTGATGGGGAGGAACAAGTATGTTGGGATTCCTTTTTTCCTCCATTTTTTTCTTTGTCCAAAGGAGAAAATGAAGAACACTGCACGCACTGTTGAACTCTCACAATTACTAAGGAGAACCAGAAGCTAGCGCATTTTAACATTGGCTCGAGAAAATGAAGAACAGAAGAAAATGATCATGAACAACTTTGCAGACGTAGAGGTACCATTTACCATTAATCACCATGCATTCTAAATTCTCTTGCAGATAACGTTGAGTTAGTTATTACGGAACAGATATTATAATGGACAAGGGTTCGAATTTCGACAGAGTCAAGAAAAATATCCTCCCTACGTTAGTCGATGGTAGCTTCTTGATTGACCTCAGGGGCGGAGCCACCCTTGGGCTAGGGTGGGCTCCAGCCCCACCCACATTAATCAAAAAAAAATATATGTATATATAATTCAGTGGTCTAATTTTTTTTTGGTATCTAATACCCTACCACGTTTTGTCTTTTATTACCGTCTGCCAATTCTCTTATGCCGCTATTCAATTTTTTACTGTTTTCAATCACAAATTCTGCCGCCGCCGCTTTTCACTCACCATCCGCCCGTCGACTTTCTGCAATTTTCTCTGCACAAGCAGCACAGCTTCTGCCTCGAACCAAATTCTGCGCAGCTTTATTTCTGCACAGCTTCAAATTTTTTACAAGTATGATTTTTTTTAATTAATTACTTTTTTTCTGTAAGTATAACAGCTTTTTATTTCTACACAGCTTCCGAAGCAAGTATGATTTTTTTTAATTAATTATTTTTTTCTGTAAGTATAATTGATTACGTTTTTTTATTATTTATTTGATGTTAACCAATATAATTTGCATATATTATATTAGATTAGTCGATAAATAATATTTCTTTATTATTGAATATGATAATTTTTGTGTCTATTCATTTTAATATAAAAAACTCAAGAAATGAAGAAAAGAAAAACTATCAATTCTTTTTTTAAAGCAAAAGATCAAACCTCGACAAGTCAAGGGTAGGGGTGAGCAAAAATTCGGTTAAACCGAATTAACCGAACCGAATTAACCGAATTTTGAAATTCGGTTCGGTTAATTCGGTTTTCGGTTTTTTTTATAATTCGGTTCGGTTTTTCGGTTAAATCGGTTCGGTTTCGGTTTTGAGTTTTGTAATTCGGTTAAACCGAATAAACCGAATAAAAATATTAATTTAATTATTTTTATTTAAAAATATAATTAATTAAATAAAATCTTGTTATTTTAATTAAAAATTCAAATTAAATTTAAAATTTCGGGTAATTCGGTTAATTCGGTCGAAAATCGAATTAACCGAAATTTTTTCGGTTCGGTTTTCTCGGTTTTTATCGAGAAATTCGGTCGGTTCGGTTTTTTTGAAAAAAATCAGTTTATTCGATTTTCGGTTTATTCGGTTCGGTTCGGTTTTAACCGAATACTCACCCCTAGTTAAGGGCATTCTCCATCCAATATTGATATATCAAATTCTAGTGATCAACAACCTAATAAATCTCCTATAATGGAGATTGATGTTAGTTCTCTTGAACCTGATCCGGGATTACGCACTCCAATATGGAAATATCCTGTTAATCAAAGGGATGAAATTAGACGAGCTTATATTAAGATGGGGTCATATCAACCTATTCAGAATGAGTATCCACCGACCAAATTCGGAAGTCAAAATCGACGATTCTAAAGTCATTGGTTTAAGAAATTTTCTTGGTTAGAATACTCTCCTTCGAAAGATGCTGCATTTTGTTTTCCATACTTCTTGTTTGATCATAAGCATCCTTCTCGCAATCCTGCATTTACGACGGATGGATTCAAATATTGGAAGCGAGTTAATGACGGTGATAGATGCGCATTTTTGATACATATAGGATGCAATACTTCACCACATAATAATGCTGTGGAATATCTTGATAATTTGATGAATATACCTCGTCATATTGACAAAGTGATGAATGCACAATCTTCAGATGAAAAACAGAAGAACAGATTGAGGTTTACAGCAACTATTGAAAGTATTAGATGGCTCACTTTACAAGCATGCGCATTTAGAGGGCATGATGAATCTCCATCGTCTAATAATCGCGGCAATTTTATCGAGATGATAAAATTTATGGGAAAAATAAATGAGAATATTGGGGATATCGTCTTAGAGAAAGCTCCAAAAAATGTAAAGTATACTTCACTAGATATTCAGAAAGATATCTTGAATATTCTTGCCAATCAAGTGAGAACAAAGATTCGTAAAGAAATTGGGGATGCAAAATTTTGTATTTTAGTTGATGAAGCAAGAGATACATCTAACAAGGAGCAGATGGCTATCGTATTAAGATTTGTGGATATTGATGGTTTTTTACGAGAGCGGTTCTTTGCCATTGTACATGTGACTAATACAACTGCTGTAACACTTAAGAAAGAAATATCTGATGCTCTTGGTCGTTATGACTTGCATATCCACAATATACGGGGGCAAGGATATGATGGTGCTAGCAATATGCGTGGTTGTTGGAATGGATTACAAGCTCTTTACTTGAAAGATTGTTCATGTGCGTATTATGTACATTGTTTCGCTCATCGACTTCAACTAGCATTAACTGCAGTTGCTGAAAAAGAGGTATCCATTTGGTTATTTTTTTCAAAATTGAATTCCATTTGTAATCTCTTTAACGCATCTCCTAAACGCCAAGCTAAGTTACTTTCTGCTCAAAAAGTTAAAGTTGCACATATGATAGCTATTGGTGAACGTGATACTGGTAGAGGATGCAATCAAATTGGAAATTTATTACGACCTGGAAAAACTCGGTGGAGTTCTAATTTTGACTCAATTTGTAACATGATTGATATGTATAGCTCTGTGATTACTGTGTTAGAAAACATAGTGCAAGATGAGTCCTCTTCTAACTCCATCCGCGGTGAAGCTAGTGGTTTGTTGATTGCGATGAAGTATTTTGATTTCATATTTATATTACACTTGATGCAAAAGATAATGGGGTTAACAAATCTGCTTTGTCGGACATTGCAAGAGAAATCTCTAGACATTTTAAATGCAATGGACTCTGTTTCAACTATTAAAATTTTGCTTCATACTTTGAGAGAAGAAGGTTTTGTTATTCTACTTAGTTATGTGAAAGAAGTTTGTGTTAAGTATGATATTGAGATACCTGATATGGAAGCTCGTTATAAATCTGCTACAGACCGTTCTTGTCAACAAAATGATTCAATCACAATTGAACACCATTATCAATTTGATGTATTTGTTGCTGCAATAGATTTTCAAATTGAAGAGCTTAATAGTAGATTCAAAATGAGGCAGTCGAACTTCTTAAGCTTAGTTGTGCTTTGGAACCTAAAGAAAATTTTAAACTTCTTAATGTTGATCACATCTATCGACTTGCTGATAAATTCTATCCTCTTGATTTCGACGCACAAGATTTGCATCACTTGAGAATGCAATTAGATCACTATAAGGTTGATGTTGTTGGTCATGAAAGATTTCAGAATTTATCAACTATTTCTGAATTATGTAGAAGATTAGTTGAAACAAATAAATCAGGAACCTACCATTTGATTGACAGGTAATTTTTTTTTCTTATTTGTTATAGTTTATATATTATAACTATACCATTTGATTAATATATTTGTTTAATTGACAGGTTGATTCGTCTTGTTTTAATTCTTCCCGTCTCTACAGCAACAATGGAACGAGCATTTTCAGCTATGAAACTTGTTAAAACAACTCTTCGTAATAAGATGGAAGAAGAGTTTTTAACAGATTCTATGGTCATCTACATTGAATGGGAGTTGGTTGAAAATATCGATAACGATATAATCATTAATGAGTTTGATTCTAAGAAGAACCGAAGAGCACAACTTCAATAATATTTTTCTATGATTTTGGATGTATTGAATATTGAATATTTTTATTTTGTGTCTTCTACAAGTTAATATTCACATACTTTTTATGTTATTTACATTTTGACAAAGTGATTTTTTTATCAATCATAGTAGCCTCATGTAATTTGAAAGTCTGGCTACGCCTCTGTCCTTAAAGATGGTCGTGTGTGACCGCTGGGGCGACGGATTTCACTTTTTTCCTATAATTGGTTCCCGTTTGGCATAAACTGCAACTAGAACAAGGATCGTGTTAGCTACTGCAACGAGTGAAGTTAACAGCTGCGGAGTGCCATGCAGAAACCATAGCTAGCTGCAAAGAGAGCAAGTTCTGAAATGTATCCATTCAAATTTTTCTGAAATTTTTTAATGGTGATCCGATCATGGGAAATAACCACGATTGAGTAATTTCAACCTACTGATACAAGTCAGGTCGGTTTTTATCAGGTCCTGTCTTTGATAGGTCCGTTTACTTTAGGTCGGACTTCAGTCAGGTAAACTTCCTTTCAGATCGGACTTCCGAAGGTTAAGTATCACATAGATCTTTGAACATAAATCCCAAAGAAATTCCAGGAAGAAGTTAGAAGCGACAGGGACAGGACAGGGACAACGGATGACTTTGATTTTCAAAGGACATACTTTTTCCTTCTCTACTGAGAGACATACCTCTTGGTGATGGACACTTCAATAACTATCATATCGAATCAGAATTTTATATTAGGCTAACCAAACTCGGATACGACTCGGATGAACTTAACTTGTTTGAGATGGCGACCAATAGTTTCTACTGTACCCGCGAGGAACTGCCGTTTGACACTAGAATTTTTGTTTGGCATTTGAGTTGTTCTACTACAAATTAACTGTAGATTCTCACAGCACAAAAGGAGAGGTGTTCATGGAGAAAAAGAAAAAAAATTCAGAAGTAAAATCTGAAATTCATGTTATAAAGATTCTCTTTAGGGTAGACCCGACCACGGTTTGGAACCGACGGTTCGACGGTTCGAAACCGACGGTTCGACGGTTCGGAACCGCCGGTTCGACGGTTCGTGGGAGATCGACCCTTAACCTTAACCGCCCAAGACGGTTACGGTTCACGGTTCGGAACCACCGGTTCACGGTCCGGTTCACGGTTCGCCACGGTTCAAGATTATTATATTAAAAAAATTAAAAATTAAAAAATAAATTAAAAAAATAAATTTTATTAAAAAAGGGCTTGCACTTATATAAGTTGCATACGTATCCCCTTAGGATATAGAGGAATCAAAGCCCACGTAGTTCTTTTACATTTTTACCCTTTTACATTTTTTACATTTTTACCCTTTCTCACTCACTTGTATTTCCTCCTGTTCCCGTTGTATTTGTTCCTTCGGTATCAAATTCTTCGACTTCGTCTTCTAAAATTTGCATTACTTGGATTCACTTCTCGGCTCTGGTCCAATCATCAAGTAATGCTTGAGCTTCCAATGAGTCGGCAGACATAGTTGATCGTCGTTCATCTAATGTGTTGCCGCCGGCACTGAACGTCTGCTCCACAGCAACAGTCGACACTGGAGAAGCTAAAATTTCTTTTGCGATCACGGAGAGAACGGGAAAGCTTTGAGCCTTCTGTGACCATCACTTCAAGATGTCGAAGTCTTCGCTATCTGCTTCACTAAAATCAAAAGAAGTCGTAAAATAATTCTCAAGTTCCTGTGTGGAACTTGAGGATCCTCGTGGACGTTTCGTCCGTTCTTTTAATAAAAGTTGGGCTTTTGTAAGTTTTAAATTAGTAGTAGTAGGTTGTTGTGTTTCAGAAATATTAGTTTGTGTTCCATATTTAACATAATATTGATTATAAAGATCATATAAATAATTTTTAATATTATATACAATATTAGCGGGATCCGGAGAGGAAGAATCCTTAATAGGAATTAATGCATCATAATATAAAGTTAACATTTCTTGTAAAACTTCTAATTTAAATCTAGGATCTAAAGCAAATGCAATTAAATAAATTTCAAAAATTAAATAAAAATATTTTTCCCATTTAGTTTTCATAGCTATTATACATAAAGTTAAAGCATCATCATTTACATGTTCATTTAATATTAATACTATACTACAAAAATTTACTAAAATTAAATGAGCAGTAGGATAATAAACACCAGAAAGTTGTTCAGTTGCATCGTTAAAAACTTTTAAAATTTCACAAATACTACTACAAATATTCCATTGTTGTGAAAATAAATATATATTAGTATTACTATTTTGTGCAAAAAATAAACATAATAAATCTTTATATTGAAAAGAATCTTGTAATAATTGATATGTTGAATTCCAACGTGTTAGAACATCACGTGGAAATTTTTTTGGTCGCATTCCATTAGCTTTACAAAATTTACCCCATTGTTTCATCATAGATGGATGAGACCATAAGTATGAAATTGCGGTTCTAATTGGTTGAATATAATTTTGTAAAAGTTTTAATTCATCTTGAACACATAAATTTAAAATATGGCATACACAACGAATATGAAAAAATAAACCACCAATGACAGGTTGACAAATAAATTTTAATTCATCTATTGAAGCGGTATTAGAACTAGCATTGTCTAATGATATTGAAAATATTTGATCAGTCAATCCATATTCTTCTAAAACTATGTGTAATAATTGTGCAATGTTATGAGCAGTGTATGATTCATCAAAAACTCTATAAGCTAATAATCTTTTTTGAAGGATCAAAGAGTTATCAATCCAATGGCATGTTATACCCATATAAGAATGAGTTTGTCAATGATCACTCCAAATATCGGAACATAAAGAAACTTTATTATTTAATTTACTAAATTCTTCAATTAAATTCTTTTTTCCTTGTTTTACTAATCTTTTAATTGTACGAGTTAGTGTAGTCTTAGGTACACGTTTAGTAGCAGGATTAAGAGATTCTTTACAAAAATCTTCAAATGTGCATTTAGATCCAAAACTAAAAGAAAGATGTTCTACGGAAACAAATTTAGCTAATGATTCTCTTAATTTATTATCTGAATATAAAAATAAATCAGAATCAGTACTACAACCGCTAGAAAATCTAGATAATTGTGTTTGAGAGCGGTCAAGCCCATATTCCGTCGGGTGCTTCATTTCTACATGTCGTTTCAACGACCCATAGCCGCCGTCGGCTTGGAATTTGTAGGAAGCATTACAATGCTTGCATTTTGCACGCATTTCTCCCGACGGAAGTGTGACCTTCTCAAAATGTTTAGTGAAAATAGATAATTTTAAAGGAGGATTTGTAGGATCGATGCACGTGAGAGGGGGGGTGAATCACGTAACTTTTAAAAAATTAAATCAGAGTGCTTTAAAAAGCGTGCACAGCGGAAATGAAAGAGACGAAAAACGAACACACAAACACGAACGATTTTTACTTCGTTCGGAGCCTTCGGCGACTCCTACTCGAAGGCCCAGGTCCCTCGGACCTTTCCGTTGGGCAATCCACTAAAACTCTCTATCGGTCAACCCCGATAGAGTAGGCGAGTACAAATGAATTGAAAGTGTGACAACCCCACACTTTCAAGTAATTAAGTGCAATAAAAATATGTATTAAAAAGTTAAGTTCTTCTTTTTACCGACGTCCGGAGTAGGTCGACTCTTTCGGGGCAGCAGGACGTCGTCGGCTCGAAGTGAGGCGTTTCCGGAGCAATGCGCGAGCGTAGGAGAACTTTGAGGCGTTGGAAGTCGTGTTGTTCTTTGAAGAGGGTCGAGGCCCTCTTTATATAGGGCAGGGGGCGCCCGACATGCTCGGGGCGCCCCCCACGTGGCTGTAGATCCGGCGATGCTCCGGTCAAAGCTAATCTCGTCTACTTCGGGATTGCTTTTGACTGGGGCGCCCGACGCGCGCGGGGCGCCCGATTGACCGGTCAAAATCCCATCTTCAGGCTTCGCGAGGGTGAGCTGCAGCCGCCTTCAGTGGCGTGGCACAGTGGGCGCCCGAGACACGCGGGGCGCCCCCAATTGCGCTGCTGTCGGGGCGTTTACCTCTCTGCTGACTTTGGGTTGACTCTGGGGCGCCCGACACATCCGGGGCGCCCTGCTCAGCTATGGCCTCACTCCTTTGAGGCTCTCTGAGCTGCAGAAACACAGTCCTTCGGTCCTGCATCCAGGGTTAGTCCAAAACAAGGCTAGCACAATTTTATATGGACTAAAATAAGATATAATTCTAAGTTAATTAGATCCTGTTTCCCAGACCAGGATCTAACCAGGACTCAACTTAGATCACCTAAATGGGTCTAAGTTGGACCGCGCCTAAAGTCCAAGATTGGACTCGTCCTCACTGGGTCGCTCCTCCAGTGACTTACCTCACTTACCCATTGTGCAGTTTTACTTGACCTCTTGACCCACCAGGACTTCCTGCCAAGGCTCAACCACCCTGGTCTTCCTGCCAAGTCTCAACCAACTTGGTCTTCAGCCAGTTGTCAGGTCCCGCGGACCCAACTGGACTTCCTGCCAGGACTCAACCATCCTGGACTTCAGCCTGGTGTCTGGTCCTAAGTCTTTCAACCCTGCACACTTAGTAAATAGGTTAAACACCAACAACCCTAACTTTAACCACTTTGTCATACATTCAAAACCCGAGTTTGACCGTTAGTGCAAACTGCACCAACAATCTCCCCCTTTTTGATGTATTGACAACTCAGGTTAAAGTTAGAAAAAACAGCAGATACGAACTTGCATAAACATGCAGACAATATAACACAAGCATAGGTATGAAAGTTGCAGCACACAAGAAGGCAGAGATAAATAAATGTGAAATAAGCATGCTTTTTGCAATTTTCTAACCCTTTTACCCTACTCTCCCCCTTTGTCATTCATCAAAAAAAATATAAGCATAACAAGTTTAAGGGAGTAGAAAAAATAGGCCAAGTGTTAGAAATATAAGCATAACAATCTCAACCCCCCCTTTTTTTTCAGAAAATATAATAAAAATTTTTAAAGGGTTTAGCTGGAAGTCCTTCTCAATCTTTATCAAATTTTTATCAAAATTTTCAAATGTGTGTTGTCAAAAATGACATTTTGAAAAAGTATTTAGACCTCAGCTCCCCCTGGACCAAGTAATGATTGTGGTCCCTTTTCATGTGTCTAACTTTAGTTACTGACTAACTATCTAGATGATAGTAGTGTTCGCTGAGTTAGTCAAGTCAAGTAATAATGTCTGGCCCAGATTTTAGTGCAAGACTACTTGACTTGATCACTGTAACGTTGGTATTTTACGCCCAGACTTACTGTGATGCACTGACTTAAGCATTCGGAAGTCCAGGCAGAGTCCTATGCATCTCACAACCGTTCTATGTTTTTGCAAGCACAAACAAGTTAATCTTAATGTGTTTTGTGAGATGCGGCTACCTAAATCTATAGGTTCATGCAATTCTAGGGGTCAAGCTTAGGCTAAGTCTGCCAGTTTTGAAAATCAAATTTTTAAATACAATAAAGTTCTTGAAAATCAAGTTTGAAAAGTCCGTGTTTAAGTTTAATTTTGAAAAGCAATAAACTTTTGAAAAACAAGTTTAAAAAAAATCCATGTTTTTAAAACCAAAATTCAACTTAAGCTTATCAGGTCATTCCTAGTCTATAACACACATTCCTATTAACCTTCTTAAGTTGCTAAATTCAGATTCAGGAAGTGGTTTGGTAAATATATCAGCTAGGTTAGACTTAGATTCAACATGGTTAAGTTCAATTTCTCCTTTATTTACATGATCTCTGACAAAATGGTGTTTGATTTCTATATGTTTGGTCCTAGAGTGGTGGATTGGGTTTTTGGTTAAATTGATTGAACTTAGGTTATCTATAAAAATTTTGACTTTCTTAAAATCTAAGTTAAAATCTTTTAAGGTATGCATCATCCAAAGTAGTTGGGCTACACATTCACCCATTGCTATGTACTCAGCTTCAGTGGTGGATAGGGCAACACAGTGTTGTTTTCTACTAAACCAACTAACTAGTGAGGTTCCTAGAAGTTGGCATCCACCACTGGTACTTTTTCTGTCTAATTTACAGCCAGCATAATCTGAGTCAGAATATCCAATAAGTTCAAACTGGGCTGTTCTAGGGTACCAAATTCCTAAACTTTCTGTCCCTTTGAGATACCTAAATATCCTTTTAACTAGGGTTAGATGTGATTCTTTAGCACATGTTTGATACCTAGCACACATACTAACTGCAAAAAGAATATCAGGTCGACTTGCAGTTAAGTAAAGTAGGCTTCCTATAGCACTTCTATAGTACTTAAGGTCAACAGGTTTGCCATTTGTGTCACTATCTATAGTTTGATTGGTAGCCATAGGTGTCTTAATTTCTTTAGCACTATCCATTCCAAATTTTCTAAGTAATTCTTTAGTGTATTTTTGTTGATAGACAAAAGTACCATCACTGGTCTGTTTTATTTATAACCCTAAAAAGAAAATTAATTGACCTACTAAACTCATTTCAAATTCATTTTCCATTACCGTTATAAAATCTTGTAAAAAGTTTGAGTTAGTTGAGCCAAATACTATATCATCTACATATACTTGAGCTATAAAAATATCAGTTTTTAGAGTTTTAACAAATAGTGTTGGGTCAATTTTGCCTTGGTTAAAGCCTTTAGATACTAAGTAGTTAGACAATTTTTCATACCAGGCCCTAGGGGCTTGCTTAAGTCCATATAAGGCTTTCTTAAGTCTAAAGACATAGTCAGGGTGTTCTAAGCTTTCAAAACCAGGAGGTTGACCTACATAAACCTCTTCTTTAATTAGACCATTTAGGAAGGCTGACTTAACATCCATTTGAAAAAGCTTAAATCCCTTATGGGCTGCATAACTTAAGAGCATTCGTATGGATTCAAGTCTAGCTACAGGGGCATAGGTTTCATCATAATCAAGACCTTCTACTTGGCTAAACCCCTTAGCTACTAGCCTAGCCTTATTCCTGACTGTTTCTCCTTGTTCGTTAAGTTTATTCCTAAAGACCCATTTAGTTTCAATAAATTTCTTGCCTTTAGGTAAGGGTACTAAGTCCCAGACTTGACTACGTTCAAATTGGGCTAACTCTTCCTGCATGGCTATGATCCAATCAGGGTCAAGTAAGGACTCTTCTATAGACTTGGGTTCAATTTTTGAAATCAAGGCAATTTGACTAAGGTTCCTAAAAGCTGATCTAGTCTGAACCCTTAGTTCTGGATTTCCTAAGATTTGATTAGTTGGGTGGGCTGAGCTAACTCGAACAGTTCTGGGTTGGTTAGGTTCAGTTTCAGGTGTAGGTTCAGTTAGATCATCGTTTTGGTCTTCAATTGGCCTTTCATCAGGGTTAGTACTGGATCTAACAAAGTCAATTGGTTGGTAGGTGGTTTGATCAGAGTTATTTGGGTCAGATTTTTCATCAAATTTTACATTTGTAGTTTCTTCAATTTTTAGGGTAGTTTTGTTATAAACTCTATAGGCTCTACTGGTAAGGGAATAACCTACAAAGATACCTTCCTCAACCTTAGAAGTAAATTTTCCTAAGTGTTCTCTAGTATTTAAGATATAGACTTTACATCCAAATACTTTAAGGTATTTAATGTTAGGTTGTTTGTTATAATAGATTTC
Source organism: Boesenbergia rotunda (assembly GCA_024364735.1). NCBI lineage: Eukaryota > Viridiplantae > Streptophyta > Magnoliopsida > Zingiberales > Zingiberaceae > Boesenbergia > Boesenbergia rotunda. The sequence continues at coordinate 586,544 of JAGFNQ010010592.1, forward strand.
AAAAGAGGTCTTTCCTAGGTTTTTAATTAGAGTTATTCTATTTTGTACATAACAAGCTGTACTAACAGCCTCAGCCCAAAGGTATTTTGGTAAGTTGTATTCATTAAGCATTGTTCTAGCTGCTTCTTGTAGTGTTCTATTTTTTCTTTCTACAACTCCATTTTGTTGAGGTGTTTTAGGGCAAGAGAATTCGTGATGGTAGCCGTTTTCTAGACAAAATTGATTAAATTTATGATTTTTGAATTCTCCGCCATTATCGCTCCTAAGTCTTTTGATTTTAATCCCTTTTTCATTTTCTGTTAATTTACAAAATTGAGTGAGTGTATCAAAAGTTTCATCTTTATTTTTTAAGAATTTTACCCAGGTAAATCTTGAATAGTCATCTATAATTACTAGGCAGTATAGGTTCCCATTGATTGATTTAACCTCATGTGAGTCAAATAGGTCTAGGTGAATTAATTCCAGAATTGACTTGGTTTGAGTTTGATTAGTTGGTTTGTGGGTTGACCTAGTTTGTTTTCCTTGTTGACAAGCATTACATAAGGTTGACTCAAGGTTAGATAACTTTGGTAGGCCTCTAACTACACCATTTAGTTTAGGTAGTTTTCTGAAGTGAGTATGTGAAAGTCTCCTATGCCAGAGCCAAGTCTGATCCTTATGGGTTAAGAGGCAATTTTCTAAGGGACAGGTTAACTTAATTTCATAAATGTTATTGTGCCTAAGTCCTCTAAGTGTGATGTTTGGGTTGTCATTGTGTTTGATCAGACATTCATTGGATAGGAACCTAACCTTATAACCAGTGTCACACAATTGGCTAATGCTTAGTAAATTGAAGTTGAAATTTTCAACAAGTAATACATTTGTTATTATGAAATCAGACTCAAGTTCAATATTGCCTAGGCCAATTACCTTAAGTTTACCGTTGTTTCCAAAAGCAACGGTCCCTAGTCTTTTGTACTTGAGTTCTGTAAATTTGGTGGGATCCCCAGTCATGTGTCTGGAGCATCCACTGTCAATGATCCATTTGTTTTCCTACAGTTAAGTAAAAGGTTTAGACCTTAGGTTGAGTTTTTTAAAAAAATCTAAGAAGATTTAAAACTTGAGTTTGAATTTTAAATTTGAGTTATGTTAAGTTTGATTTGAATTTTATTTTAATTTGAATTTGAATTTTAATTTTAATTTTAATTTTTTGAATTTTAATTTGAATTTTAATTTGAATTTTAATTTTAATTTGAATTTTAATTTGAATTTAATTTTAATTTTAATTTGAATTTTAATTTTATTTTAAT
>JAGFNQ010010592.1:588245-612023 GCA_024364735.1 Boesenbergia rotunda
TCAAGTATCCAAGAATTCATCCATGAGCTCAAACTCTAAGTTTTAACAACCAAATTTAATTTATTTTCCAAGAGATTCTAAAATGACATGAAGATAACCTAAAGGGATACATTTATTCCTAGTCATGCAAGAAAAAGTGACAAAAGAAATAACAAGGTATTTACAATGACTCCTATGCATATTACTCTACTCCTGCATTTATTAGTAAGGACTCGATTTAAAAGAAAATTCTAGAAGTCATAAAAATGAAACATGCCATAAAAGAAAATACAAGAAAGAACAATCTCCCCTTTATTTCTGGTGGACGGAGTCTATCCAGAAGTAACCTCCATCGTGGTAGTGGAGGAACATGAGTGGCTGAGAGAACTAGGACTCCCCCACACTTGAACTTTACAAAAATTTGCTCCGGTGGCCGAAGGCGATTTAGGTTCAAAATCCATTGAAGGGATGGAGTGCTTCGAATTAAAGTAAAATCATCTCCTCCTTCTTTATGCCTTTTAGAAGTCCTTCCAGGAGGTTGAAATATGTTCAGATGGAGCATCCACTCCTGAAGTCTTCTAGACCCTGCAAAACAATGTAATACCTCTCTCAAGCGTGCAGGGTCAGAAAGAAATAAAATAATATCAGTCTCTGCATGAAATGTATCCAAAACTGCATCATGTCCAATAAAATCAATTCTTGGTGCCTCAATAAATTTTTCACAATTATTTTCTATAAAATTTGCATCCAGGAGCTCATCACAAATAATAAAATCAATTTTTGACACTTCAATAAAAATATCACAATTATTTGCCATCAAGGATGTATCAAGCAATGTGTCACAGCCAATAAAATCAATTTTAGGTGCCTCAATGAATTTTTCACAATTATTTTTAGCATAAGATATATCAAAAGACTCATCACAACAATCAACAATACTAGGCACTTCTAAAAATTTTTCACACTCAGCATTTGCATCTGATGTAACACAGCATGTTTCATTTTCAGCAAATTCTACACTAGGTACCTCTAGGGATTTTTCACAATCAAATTCTACAAGAGATACATCCCTAAGTTTATCACAAACAATGAAATCAATTTGAGGTACCTCTATGCAATTTTCAGAAAAATTAGGAGGAGTATTTACCTGATCATGCTGAAAAATACCTGGAGGTTCTACAAGAGTAGATGTAAACGTGCCTCCTCCTGGTCAAGTACATGCTCCACTGCAGGTTCTGGTTCTGGTGTACACTCAACTAAGATAGGTGATCCTTGGGTTCTTGCTTCCACCATGCAAGTCCCTACACTTTCTGGTAATTGTGGTGGTCCCTGGGGCTTAGTGCAATCCCCTACACCTATGGAATTATCTTCTATGCATTTTTCCTCAGTAATATCTGCAACAACAATATCAGAAAAATTAGGACCATCAATAACACTATCATCACAAAATAAAAGTATAGAATGGTCCTGTGGAGCTTCAAGAGGAGTGCATGCTGTAGGTGCCCTATTTTTGATGTTTTCTTCTTCTTCTTCCACCAAATTTGCAAGATCACTTGAAGAAGGACTTGGCCATGCATTAGGGCCACCTTGAACTGATATAAACTCAACTCCTAAGCCCTCAGAATTAAGAGTAGCTTGAGAAGATAATTGTTCTGATCTTTGGGCTTTTATCTGATTCCATTGATCAACCAATTTTGCAAGGCGTTGTTCGATGTCTTGCCGTTGTTGTTGTAAACTTTGCTGTTGTTGTACGACTAGTTGCACAATTTCCCCAAACCTTTGTTGTTGAACCTCAATCTCTTGTTGGTCTTGAAATGTAACGTAAGGCTACTGAAGACCAAGAGTAGGCTGTGCATTCTGAAATGAAGACTGTGGGGGTTGATCAAATGGGTGAATAGGCTGATTAAACTGCTGAAAATTCGGTTCACAAGTTGGTGGAGATGGCTAAAAATTGTAGCCCTAGAATTCTTGGATCTGAGGTTGATATTGTGGTGGTGAACAGTAAAGTTGAGTGGGCTGGAAATTCTGGTTTTGAAACTGAAAATTTGGCTCGTATGGTTGTGAATATTGAAGAGGTTGTTGAAAATTCTGTATAGGTTGAAATTCTTGCTGCCATGGCTGAGGTTGAGGCTGAAATTGATTATTTCCCTGCTGAATACTCTCAAAAGGCTGCTGGAAATTTTGGTTAAGATGCTGAAATCCTTGGTTTGGTTGATCTTGATGGAAGGGTGGTTGCTGAAAATTCTGATTATCAAAACACCCTTGCTGAATTCCTTGAAAAGATACTTGATTTTGTTGATAGGGTTGCTGAAAATTGGGCTGGATTTGCTGGAATTGGGGCTGAAAATTCTGGAATTGTGGCTGCCCAATCTGGAAATTCTGACTTGGCTGAAAATCTTGCTGAAATTGTTGACATTGTGGCTGAAAAAATTGATTTGGTTGATGATTAAAAGGTTGGTTCTGCTGAAATTGTGGACACGGCTGCTGATAATTAGATGAAAACATTTTGAACCTGCAGCTCTGTCACAAAACAAACAAGAAAAATGGCAGTACCCGTATACAAAAGATAAAGCAAAATAAAATAGAACCCAATGATATGTCCAAAAGCATACAAGCAAAAATCAAACAAATCAACTAGTTGCTTCTCCGGCAACGGCGCCAAAAATTTGATGGCCCCGAAATACTAGGTTAAAGTTGTCACGAATTGTGGGACCATCAGAATTTAAAATATTTATAAATGTGCTGGAAACCCTTTTTGCAATCAAAGTATGAAAACGTAGTAAAGGGGCCAAGGTCGTATTTTTCCTAGGGACTAGTTGAGAGTTTGTTTGATTCGTGCTTGTATTTATGTGTCGTTTGTGAATTTGGGTTTCGAATGTGATTTGGGTTTGGGTTGTAATTCAGAAATGAAAACACAATGAGAATAAAGAAGAAACTTAATTGAATGACCTAAACAAGGATTTGACACTAAAGAACTCAATCATTAGGAGGCTTAAGCGATTCATGCAATTAAGCAAAATTTTGGAAGCAAAACTAACTCAAAGTCAAGGCCGAAATCTCCACTGATTACAACTGCAAAAATAAACCAACTATTTAGAACCCGAATGCAGCACAGCAGAGATGGGATTAATGCTTGCAAAATTCGTAAATGGCAATGCAGACATAAACTAATCACTTCAGATAGGAAGGTGAGGCTATAAGTGAAGTGCTGAACAAGAATTGGTGAAGAAATTAAGCAGCCGATCACTGATGAATCCAGAACAAGCTAATTCAGAATTGAGAGCAGGAGTCAGATTTCTAATGCAGAAATGCAATTGCAAACTAAAGTGCATATCAAACAGGCCAATTCAGATTCACAAGCCCACATCTAATGCTCAGACAAGATGTAGAAAGTCTAAGAATTGCTTGTCATGACTTCAGGAAATCATAACTGAAAACTGGCATAGACTTGAAACTAAAATTGCAGTAATTACTTGATGTGCAGACTCAACTGCCGAGCAAGAAAAACAGAAGTTTGAAATCAGAAAACATCTGAATTCATAACTCACCAATTAACTAAAACAAGCTCGCAAGACCAATGTTCAGTGAGGGTTAGGAAGGACTGATGTTCACTCAACCAAAATTCAGAATCGATAAGCTACACATGCAGAAATGACAGTTATGTGCAGGCTGAAACCGATTGGCTACAAAACAAGTAAAATTGCAAGGAAGAAACTTAACACATGTGCTGCAATCTGAGACACGAATTCAGCACAATCAGCTGAGAATTGCAGCAATGGATTCATTTTCTGATACGGAAATTGAATTGCAGGGATGAAAAACTAAATTGCAGAAATGGGGTTGGAAGACTTGATACGCATAGGCTGAGCTGAAAGTTCAGAAATAGAACTGAATGGAAAACAAACTCAATTCTAATGTATCGTCATACTAAATGCGATCTTCAAATGCAGGGAATAAACGAAATACTAATCGAATTGGAAAGAAACTGTAAAAATCAGAAACCAAGCTGGAATTTCAAAATATGGCTGATACGCATCAATGAATTGGCACGCAAGCAAAATAAACCAAAGTAAACTGAAACTAGAAGCTATTGTTCACTAAACACGCTCCTAAATTACATAACTTGAAGATTAAAAACCTAATTAAGCTAAACAATTCAGAAAACCAAATCTAAGTATCCTGATACAAAACAGAACCGAAACCAAGTGCAGAAATGAAATTACAGCTACAAACAATGAAAATTAACCAAGTAAACTAAACCCCAATCACTCCATAGCTCAAGTACTCCTTGTTCGTCACGCAAGGGTGAGCCTCGAACCCGCAAGCTCATCAAATCGATGGTAACAGCCCCTGCGATTCAAAACCAGCTCAGCTTGCTCAAATCTGAAATTCCCATTCGGTATCCTTCAATTCAGCTGTGTCCGCGATTGATGATGAGTTGGGGATGATCCAAGCAATCTAGGGAACCCCTCCAGAAGCTCGGGTGGATGGAAATGGAGCACAACCGATCCAAAAGCTACAAATGGCAGAGCTGAAGAAACCCTCATTCAGCTCTATTTCTTGGGCAATTGAGAGCTGGAATTTCACCGAGAAGCTTTCCCACTGACCTAGCACATGATCTAAAGGAGAAATTGAAGTGGTCACGCCTCGGATTGAAGAAAATCTGAAGAACAGCTTAGAAACTATCGAAGAAGAAGTACGTTGCGGCGAAGACGCGACGAGGAGAAGCTACGGCCAAATTTTCCTTAAGTAATTAACATTGGACGACCCAGATTGATTTGAGGAGATCCAACGGCTGATCTTGCTCTGATTTGATCCAAAATTTGATGATGATGATCTGGGGTCAGGATCTGGCTCGTGGTAGCTCGGATCCTCCAGATGTGCAACGGATGGTCCAGATCAACCTGATCTTTGAATGGACGATCTAGAGCCCTCCGAGCTTGATCCAACGGTTGATTGAGCTCTGATTGGGATGAAACCTTCATATCTTGATCAGAGTGCTTGATCAACCCTAACCCTAGCTCGGATTGCTTCAGATGGTCCCGAATGGCTCAGATCTAGCCGCTCTTGAATCGGACGGCCCAGATTTAATCCTAATCTTGATAACTCGATCCGGGTCACTTCCAACTCAAGTTTGACGCAATATGCCCTAGGTCCATGAACATTTCATGCCTATAAAAAATAGATCAAAAATTTAGTGGCCAAATAATCCAAATATGTATAAATTTGCAATTAAGTCCAAAATAAGAGTAAGTTCTAAAACCTAGGGCAATTTCACAATTAAGCAATAAAAACATAGGTCAATCATGGATTTTAGCAACTCAAATAATCAATAAAATGGTACTTATCAAGCACCCCGTAGATTTGACTACTAGTAGTCCCGAGAGATGGCAAAGCAGATATAGTTTGGCCAACCCCCGACTCATGGCGTACCCTGTGTCACTCGGCTATACTACACCCGACTCAGGCCGTACCACTCGGACCCACCGGTCGTCCATCAGTCTCCGGACCAGTCTTTCCTTACGCCACCCCTACATCAGGACACCCTGGGGACGACCATGACGTCAAGGATAGTGTCAGTCTTACCCAATCATAACATACATCGCGGATATCCCGCTGACTCGGTACGATTGTATTATCCGAGCACCCCGTGTCATGCCGCGATACCTCTGGGTGCTCTCCCACGAGCTGACAAGCATCATATCCCCGTCTCATTGACACAGACAGGGGTTGTCAGCTCTCCTGACTATATAAGCCCTTCCCTTTCTCATTCCGTAGGTATGTATAATCACATGCTCCTCTATTATTATTCCTGCTACTTCCATATATCGACTTATCTATGAACAATCAGACTAACCAGACCCGGACTAATATTAGATAGTTAATTGAGATTGTGACTGAAGGAGAATACAAGAGAAATATAAAGATCCAAAGAAGATAAAACTTATAATTTTGGCACCAATAAGGCCAACTTCAATGGTCATAGTCATAAATGAGCTTTTTAGGTCCCAATATGTCACATTAAAAGCATAGCCATGTGCATATACTTGTCAAGGGGGATAACAATGCATTGCAAGTCAATTAGTGACAAAGGCGATTCGTTTATCCTTAGCATCTCCGTCAATTTGTCCTAGAATCAACACAGAGAAAGTAAATCATGAGGTTTACTAATCCAAACAATGACTAGTGCATAAGGAAGACAGATACTTGACTTCGCTTGGATTTGACCACAGACCTCATGGTGAAAACACCTCATACACTTACTATCAGTCCATTCTATGAGACCATTACAAATCAATTGGGTAAATATTAGACCAGGTAGCAGACGAACATGGGATGATCCGTCCCGCCCCACGAAAGTTTTCCACCGGTCACCAGGGTAAATCGGGAAGCGTTTACGGTCGGCGGTTTAGAAGCCCAGCGTCCCAAGGTCCGCGCCCCATTTGGAGAAAAAATTCCTGTAAAATATATCGTAGCTAGAGATCGAATCACAGATATCTAAAATAGTGACTAATTATCTTACTATTGTACCATAGTCTCGGGGGCCATTACAAGTCAATTGGATAGTTAATTGAAATTGTGATAGAAAGACATAAATATAAAGATCAAAAAAGACAGCTTAAAAATTTCAATGCCCATGTAAGGCCATTTTCAATGGTCATAGTCTTAAATGAGCATTTTGGGTCTAATTAATATGACACATAAAAACATAAAAAAAATATTATTTTATTATTAAAAAATCTCAATAAGTTTTTTAGGAATCTATATTATTAATTCAGACTTTTTCATTTCGAATGGTCCCATCTCTATGATTTCGAGAGAAAAAAATAAGTAATTTTAAAATTTTACTCTTAATTAAAAACTTTAAATCTCATGCGATTAATTTTTTTTTCTTTTCAGCTTTTTTTTATTTGATAAACTTCTAAAAAGCATGCATGAAAGATTTCCTAATTTTATATATCTTAAAATATCAGTTGTTCATTTATAAAGTCATGGTATTTCCCTATTTGATTCTACAATTTTAGTATAAGTATTTCATATATTAATTTTAGATAAAATTGTTACGTTGAAAGTGCTCCACAAATTAAGCGCATAACATATTACCATAGTTATTTATTATTCCGATCGGGTAGTTTCTCTAAGTTGGCCGGGAGCCCGGTCAAATCATGTTTCGATCAGGCCAAGCTGGTTGAGTCAAGTCTTGGTCAGGCCAAGATAGGCAGGTGCACCAGACATCGATCCAGCTTGAGTGATCAAGGTTCGAGGTTATTCGGGTCGGGGTCGGTCAGCGATATCCGGTTGGATGTTCCTGATCAGGAGGCACCGATCGGGGATGTTCGGTCGGGCAAAATTAGGGGCACCTGTCAGACCCCCCAGAAAAGGAAGCGTTTGGTACAGAGTGGTTCTCCCGGTCGGGAATCACCGGTCGAGGACGTTCGGTCAGGCAAAGTTAGAAGCACTTGTCAAGATAAGGGAGCATGCAGTACCGAATGGCCCTCCCGATCGGGGATTCACGGTCGGGAGTGCTCGGTTGGGCACTCTGGGTCGGGCACCTGGGCACCATTCCCAAAACGTGAGTAGTAGAGAAGCATGTCCTATTCGACCAACCATTTTCATCCGCTCAGAGAAGGTCTGGTAGGATCGTAGCTGCCATATTGGACGTACCCGAGTAATCAAAGGGCCACATCAGCAAGAGGATCTCCTAAATCTCCCCATTATGAGGAAAAGACAGCTATCCTATGTTGATGCAGTCTGGCCCTGATTGTTGTTTTGGTGTTGACACCGATTTTAGTTTAGGTGGATGATTATTGATGATGATTAAGTCCTGATCGGGGATCAGACATGGTATAGAAAATCCTAGCTTGGAGGGCTACGTGTTCGAAAATCCTAACCTGGAGGGTTAGGTGTTGAAAATCCTAGCTTGGAGGGCTAGGTGTGTGAAAAGTCCTAATTCGGAAGAGGTGGGTGAAAAGTCCTAGCTTGGAGGGCTAGGTGAAAAGTCCTAACTTGGAGGGTTAGGTGCAAATTCCTATCTTGGAGAATTAGGTGAAAAAGTCCTGGCTTGGAGGGTCAGGTCCTAGCTTGGAGGGCTAGGTTTGGAAAAGACATAATTCGGAAGGGTTGGGTGAAAAGTCCTAGCTTGGAGGGCTAGGTGAAAAGTCCTAACTTTGAGGGTTAGGTGCAAATTCCCAACATGGAGAGTTAGGTGAAAAATCCTTAGCTTGGAGGGCTAAGGTGAATGAAAACCTAACTTGGAGGGCTAGGTTGAGTCTCTAGATCGGTCTGGTGATCGATCAGGGAAGCTGGCACGCTGCTCCTTCGTGGATCGGTCTGGTGACCGATCCAGCGATGACTGATCGGTCTGGTGACCGATCAGGGAGCACACAGTGAGGTTGGGAACCTACTGTGCTGCTCCTGATCGATCTGGTGACCGATCAGGGAGTATGCGTTCTACCCACTGACTGGCTCCTGATCGGTCTGGTGACCGATCAGGGAGCAAACAGTGAGGTTGAGTTCCCTTGCTGAACTGCTCCTGATCGGTCTGATGACCGATCGGGATCACTGTGCAGAACGTTCTGGAGAACGATCCAGCTTCGCGGGTTCCTCACTAAGATCGATCAGGACGGTGCCTGATCGGTCTGGTCATGATCTGATCGGTCTTGTAACGACCCGGAAAAATTTTCTTAATATTTTCTTTAAAATATTAAGCATGTCTAGATAATTTTTCGAAGGACCTAAAAATATTATTATGAACCTTAGCCTAGGAACCTATGTTTTTCTCATTTAAATTGAGAAACTAAGTATTAATGGGCTCTATATGGGCTTTCTAGTACCATGATTATTGGTGGATTTTAGGTAGAATTTAATATAAAAATAAATGGATTTTAATGAGAAATATTAACATAATTATGGGAGAATTTTTAATGAAATTTCGAAATAATAGGAAATAAAATAAAAATAAAATAGGAAATTAGTACATGCACCAAGGATTCAACCTTGGACCTCTTATACAACCAAGCATGCACTAACCAATTCACCTATCAAGGGAGTGCTATGAGGGAATGAAGTGGATTCTTGTTAAGGCTTGGGAGAGAATGAAGAGACACCATGACTCTTCACTTACCCTCCTTAATGTGGCATAAAAGCATAAGAGAGGGAGTTACATTTCTCCTCTCCTCTTCCATCAAGTCAATTGTTTTCCTCTTCTTCTTCCTCCCCTTCTAGACGAAAATCCCAAGCCCCTTCTCCCTTGGGAAAAGTTCACATAAGCCCCATCTTGAAGATCTAAGGCCTCTACAAGGATGCAAGGACTAAGGGAAAGTTTAGAGACAAGGAGGTTCTCTTGTTATCTTCTATTCAAAGTTTGTAAGCAAGATCAAGGAAGGTAAGACCCCCTCACCTGTGGTATGATAGCTTTCAAGTTATTTGTCATGATCTAAGGTTTATTGGCATGATATGTTGGAAAAAAAATCCATGGTTAGGGCTTATGGAGGTTTCGGCCAAGCCTTGTTTGGACTAGAAATCATGTTAAAAAACTTCCTTTATGTTTTCAAATGTTTACTCATAATAAGTTAAGCCTAAAAGTATGATTTTAGAAGTTTTGTAGCACCCTAGAAACCCCCAAGGGTTTCGGCCACACCAAAGTTAAGGGGCTAGGGTAAACTCCAACCTTTCCAAGCATGATTAATATGTGTCCTATGATGCCTTATGGGTAATAATGGTGTTAAATGAACTTTACCATGGGCTTGTTACCCTTCTAGGGTTTCGGCCAACCCTTGCTTTAGGCCTAGGACTTGGAGTTAAGCCCAATCAAGGGTTCAAATGATTTTCTATGGCATGATATGTAAGATAAGGGATGTTAATCATGATCTAGGCAAATTTTCCATGGACCCATGGTCCTTTAGGGCTTTCGGCCAAGACCCAAACCTAGGGTTTGGCTTGAGTTAAGGTCTCAAGAATGCATGTTTATAAGTTACCATGATGCTAGTACATAGTTAAGCATGATGTAAGGATCTTCATGTAACAAAAATCTTAGTTTATGGGTTATGTAACATGACCTTGTATGGTTGTTTTTATGTGATGTTTTAATCATGAATATTTAGATCATATACGATGAATATATGTAATTGATGTAGGAGTATGTTATGATAAATAGGATGAGGCATGTATGTTGATAAACACTTATAATGGATTTATGATTCATGAAGGTATATGCATGTTTTATGATGAATGTCATGAACCCTAGTAGTAGGTGTTAGGTTTATATGTAGTTTACCATCCATGTTTTATGATGAATACTAGGATTATGTATGCTAGATGAAATGTATCATGTATGAAGTGTATGTTTATTATGTATCATGATCATGCAAGCTTTATGAACCAGGATAAGGTTATGACTAGAAATATGATTACGCATGTATGTCCTATTTTATGAATAAAGAATGATAAGTATGAATGTAGATGATAGTTATGCCTTAAGTATGAATGATAAGTATGAATGATGAAGGCATAACGATGATATGAAGTAAGTATGAATGATTAGTATGAATGACAAGTATGAATGATGAAGCATGCATAGTTATTTTATTTTATGAATGGGGCTTGTACCAGACCGAAGTAAGGGTCCAAGGGATGGGCACCTTAAGAACGCCCCGGTTCTGGACTACCGACTATGCTGTCCACGGTTCTAGCACTACCGAAGCTGTGCAACAGGGATGGGCACCTTAAGAACGCCTCGGTTCTGAGACTACCGACTATGTTGTCCTTACCCTAGTAGGTCGGGGCTCGCTACCTCGTATTTACTTAGGGATGCGCGCTTATGATGTATGTATATGGTACAAGCCGGGGACCCCAATGATGTTATGTTTATGCTAAGCATTTAAAAGTATGATTTTAAAACTAAGCATCCTTATGTAGTAAATACATTTGCCTCATTCATACATCCATGTTATGTATCGCGCCAGGGTAAGTATACTTTATGTTTATGTTTATGCTCATATCTTATGCTATGATAAGTATGTTTCATATTCACGTATGCTAAGAATTATGCCATGTATAAGCATGTCTCATGTTCATGTATGTTAAGATTTATGTCATGCTAAGTATGTTGTAGATCTATGGTTATGTTAGGAATCATGCTATGTAGATGTTCATATATTCACGTATGCTAAGAATTATGCCATGTATAAGCATGTCTCATGTTCATGTATGTTAAGATTTATGTCATGCTAAGTATGTTGTAGATCTATGGTTATGTTAGGAATCATGCTATGTGGTTGTTCATATGCTTCTGACTTATGCCATGACTATGTTTATGTTTATGTTCAGAGTTATGTTATGTCAAGATACTTGATATGTTTATGTTTAAGTGAAGTATGGTTTTAGTAAGTAGGAAAGGGTCTTACTAAGCCAGTGTGCTTATAGTCTTATCTTCCTCGTACCGCAGATCAAGCAAGAGGTTACTAAGGGAAGCAGCAGGAGAGGCAAAGCATGTGTGTGTGTGGCGGTGACTTGGCAGAAGGATTCCTCTTATTTACACATATCGCATGTCTTGGGTCTTGAAAATGCCTCCTTAGATTTTATGTTACGTTTATAATGGTTATGTCTGATGAATGACTTAAGACTCATGATGTTATGTTTATGGATAAGTTACTTGCTACTTAAGATGATGATGAATAAGTTATGGAACGGTTAGGTCATGATGCTATGCATGTGAGTTTATGAATGACAAGTTTAGGCATGTATAGATGTTTCATGTATTAGTTGCATCGTTAAAAGCATGTTTAGAAAAAAATGATTCCGCTGCATTAAGATGTTCTCTAAGTCCATGTATGTTTAGCGTAACGACGCCTTTCTCGCCACATCATAAGGTGGGGGAAAAAGGAGGGCGTTACAGGTTGGTATCAGAGCATTTTCCATCTCACTACACACACATCAAGCCTCCTTCCTGCCTCTTCCAAGTAAGTACCTTTCGGTATAATTTATGATAGTAAGCACTCTTACGATATGTTATGCTTCTAGAATATGCAAGTATGAAGGATGTCTTATAATAGATAATGGCAAGTACTTGCAAGATATGTGAACATGAACGATACTTTCTTTTATATATATATTAATTAAATAATTTAGAATTTAATAGGGGGAGGTGTAACAATAACTCATATTATCCATACTTGTCCTTTATGAAGGAAGGCATGGCTAGGAGGCAGAGTAACAGACTTAATGAGACTGCCCCCTCGCCTGACCTGATGCAATTAGTGACCCAACTTCAGCGTCAAGTCACCGAGCAGCAGCAAACCATCAATACCCTGATCAACCAACAAGAAAATTCTGTTGGATCGAGAAAGCCGATAGAGGGGGGGGTGAATATCGGAAAACGTTCGGATTTTAAGTAAGAGTAAGTACGCAGCGGAAATAAAATAAACAGCACACAGACACAGTCGATTTACTTGGTTCGGAGCCTGTGTCGACTCCTACTCCAAGGCCCACGGTCGTTGAGCGTTTACTTTGGGCAATTCTATATACGCGCAGAATTGTTTACAAAGATTTGATTACAAATAAGTGCAATAATAATATTAAAATTTCGATCTTCGTTACCGACGTCCGGAGTGGTTTGACTTGTTCGGGGCAGCGGGACGTCGTCGGCTCGAGTTGGAGAGTTTCCGGAGCAAGGCACGAGCGTAGAAGATCGTTGGGACGTTGAGAGAATTGATGTTTTCAGCCAAGGGGTCGAGGGGCCTTTAAATAGCCCTGGGGGCGCCCGGGATGTCGGGGGCGCCCCCCCCCCCCCACGTGTCACACGATCCGCCAATGCCTCGGTCAGCGTCTGATCTACTTATCCTCGGGATCCGCTTTGACCGGGGCGCCCGCAGCGCTCGGGGCGCTCGGATTGACCGGGTCAAACTCTATCCTTTGGCTTTGCTTGGCTTCGAGGGGTTCGGGTTCGATGTATGTGCATGGGGGCGCCCGGGACGCTGGGGGCGCCCAGGAGCAGCGGGGGCGCCCGGGAGCACGGGGGCGCCCCGCCCAGCAGCTGTTCGAGCCCTCTTTGCTTTGATTTGTTTTGTATGAACCTTGGGGGCGCCCGGGACACTCCGGGCGCCCTACTCAGCCTTGCCTCTCTCCTTTGAGGCTTTCTGAGCTGCAGACACACATTCCTTCGATCCTGCATCCAGGGTTAGTCCAAAACACAATAGAACAATAAAGTATTAGATTATACAGCCCTAGCTGCCTTGGTTCTGACTTTGGTCTCCAAAATGGAGTCCTAGGTCGAACCGACGCCTACTGTTCCCTCGACGGGGAACGCGTCCTCACCTACTCCTCTCGGGAGAATTTACCTAATGCCAACCGCTCCTTTGGTTGGACTTTTGCCTGACGGTCCTTTGTCAGGGCTTGGATGCCGAGCTGTCCTTCGCCCGGTGCCTAGCATTCCTTCGCTAGGGCTTTAGTCCCAGGCTGTCCTTCGCCTGGAGCCTAGCAGTCCTTCGCTAGGTCTTGGATGCTGGCAGTCCTTCGCCAGTTGCCTAGCAGTCCTTTGCTAGGACTTTCTTTCCTGGCATTCCTTTGCCAGTGCCTAGCAGTCCTTCGCTAGGGCTTTTCTTGCACACTTGATTAACTTATTAGAAAACAAGAAAGACTTAACTTTTGACCTATGTTGCCATTATCAAAACACAGGTTTGACTTAGGTGCATTCTGCACCAACAATCTCCCCCTTTTTGATTTATGGCAACCCTAGTTCAAAAAGTTAAGATTAAGCAACATATGATAAAAAAAGTTTTATTCCCTCCCCCTGGAAGGAACCTCCCCCTAGATTTTTCAAAAATTCGTGGGGTTTTTTAAAGACTTTACTTGTACTTTGAAAACTTAAGTTTTAGGTACTTATAAGTAACTTAAAAGTACATAGTAGAGTTTTTAAACCAGAATTTGAGTACTTACAAAAAATTTTAAAGTCTTAAGTTTTTAAAGTACTCAAAATGTTAGCTTAGTAGTTTTTGAAACACCTTAGTATTTAACAAAAAACTTTAGCTTTAGAGTAATAGCTTAAGTAGAAACCTTTTGAAAGGCTAGAGTATCTTGTAAAATTTGAAAGCTTGAAAAAAATTTTGAAGCTAGAGTACTTTAGCAAAATTTGAAGGCTTGAAAAATTTTGAAGCTTGAGTACTTTAGCAAAATTTTGAAAGCTTAAGTATTTTTCAAAAAAAATTTGAATAAGTAAAACTTTTTGAAAGCAACCTTTTTGAATAAAGGATAGAGTAAAAAAAATTTTGAAAATTTTACTTTACTCTCTCCTTTCCTATCTCTCCCCCTTTGCCATATATCAAAACAAATAAGAATAGCATGGATAAAGGAAATAAATAAGAGTTTGCTGTACTGAACCAGTTTGATTTTTACTAAATCAATCACTTTTTGTCTATAGGGACCTGTCTAACCCAATTAGCTACTTACTAACTGTTATATACAGTAGTTTTTGCTGGGGTTAGTCAAGTTAAGTGTTTCTGTTCAAGTTAGATTTTCTAATCTTGACACATAACTTGATTGCTGTATAAGTTGTATTTAGTGCCCCAATTTCTGCAGATGCACTGACTTAAAGCATCTTGAATTGAGGCAAAGACCTAAGCATCTCAACCCTTTCTAGGTTATCAATCAAAAGTATCCTTAGGTGCTTGTGAGATGCTGGCTTCTAAGTCTATAGGTGCATGCAGTTCTAGGGTTAAAGCCTAGGCTAAGTCCATTTTCGAAAAAGCCCTAGTTTTGAAGGGGGTAGTTTTAAAATTAATATAAAACTAAGTCGAAAAAGATTTTAAAATTGATTTTTGAAATAAAGCTAAGTTGAAAATGAAAACTGATTTTGAAATTTAAATAAAACAGTTTTTCAAAATTCTAATTTTAGAAAACTTATTTTTGAAATCAAGTAGAGTAAAAACAATTGAGTTAAACTATTCTACTGAACACAATCCTAACTGATTAACAAGAAACCAATAATCATAAACTAGTCATCATAAAATAGAAGCAGGTACTCTAGGTTCAACATAGTCAACAGTCACGCACAAGTCAACCACAAGTCAGCCACAAGTCAACCCTACTGAGTAGGGATAGTCAAATAGGTACAATGATAAGTCAATCTAAGACGAAGGACCGGGATGATCGGACGGGCCAGGCTGTCATGCATCAAATCGTGCCATCATCTCTAGATATTGTGCATCTCTGGCCTCCCGCTCAGCTCTAAGGGCGCTCATATACTCGGTGTAGTAGCCTCGGTTTGTCTCCAAGTCTTCGGCATGATTGGCTTCGATTTCCTCTCAGAGGCTTTGGATCTGTGTTTCCAAATGTGTCACTCTCTGGTAGAGTGTCGGTGGAGCGGGCTCGTCGACGTGTGCTCGGACGGCTGCAGCTATGTCTCCAACATCGACCTCAACCTCCTCATCTGAATCGACTCGAGCTCCGGCCTGGTGTCGTCTCCAGCTCAGAACCCCGGTGGCCGATACCTCTAGACCGGCTAATGAGAAGTTCCTAAACCCTATCTCGTCAAAGTCAGTCATAGCGGTGATTTCACCAATGGTAATGTCCCGCCCGTGGTGATGTAGAAGGGAAGTAATGATGTGGCAATATGGTGTGCGCACTCGTCCCTGGGTCGTGACACTGGACGCATGCAAAATGGTATGAAACATATGGAGTCCAATGTCTAGGTCAAGGTGATGGACTAGTGCATAAAGAAGGAAAGCATGAAAGGGTCGCATAGTCCCTAGGTCTCTGGTAGAGAGTGGTAGGATACAGCGGACCAGAACTCTATATAAGGCATAGTTCTGGGCCTGAAGTTCTACAGCTTGAAAGCGTCTATTTTCGGGAAGGTCTTCCCTATAGAAATAGTTGTGGATAGTGTCTAGGGTGATGTCTGAGTAAGGAGGATCAAATGGGGGGTTCCTAGGAGGATAGCAGCAAAATGTGGACTGAGAAGGTCGCAGTCCTAGGAAGCGGTTCAACAGGGTAGGGGTTATAGATAGAGGAATCCCTTGGACAGTAGTATGAAACATAAGATTATCTTGTCGAATGATATTATTGTAAAATTCTGCGCATAAAGATTCATTAATGGTATGCGTGCAGAAAACAAGATTGTCCAATTGATAGAAGTTGATGATGTTCATGGTGACAGGGCATGATTGGGTAAAAAAGTGTCTATTGAGATAACTCGTTTTAATAGGCTTGTAGATTGTTTGTGCGAACCTATTACATAACTCTAGATTAGGAAATCTAGGGTCGGGACTAGGTTGGGCACCGGGGTTGGCCGGATTTGGTCGGCGTCTTCTAAGTTAAGAAAGTTTAAAGAATGAATAAAGATATTGCATGGAATAAATTTAAATGCAATAAAATTACTAATCATACCGGACGGCTCGAGGAGGCATAGTTGAGAGAGAGGACTTGCAAGGTCTTCTTGAAGAGTAAGAAGTGGAGAAGAAGGTTGGTTTTGGTGTGGGAAGTGAAGGAGTTTCGGATGCCTTTTATAGGCAATTTCATGGGGGCGCCCGGGAGCTTCCGGGCGCCCTGGTCAGGGCTTCTGCCAAAGGCAGTTTAAAGGACTGGTTGGGGGCGCCCGGGACAGTCCGGGCGCCCTCAACAGGCTGCTTTGCAGGTTTGACTGCAATGGAGGTGATGGGGGCGCCCGCGTGTTTTCGGGCGCCCTGGTCAAGGGTAAGACAGCTTTTCTGTCTCGAGGAACGAAAAAGTGAAGGGGGGCGCCTGTGTGGTCCCGGGCGCCCTGCTCAAGGGTATGTGGAGACAAAAATTTGTCTTGTCATTGTTTAACTATGGTTTAATCAATTTGACCATGGTTGGGATTGATTTTGACTGTTTTGACCATAGTTTGGCAAGGTTGACCATGGTTTGACCATGTTGACTGTGTTGACCAAGGTTGACCATGGTTTGACCAAGGTTTGACAACTACAAGATTATCCAAAAAAAAATTACTTGAGTCTTAATTCTACTGTCTCACTTAAATCTTAGGGTTTTCAATCACGTTAACCTTATAGGTTTCGTGAGACAGATTAGAAGTTATTTTGAAAAAGTTTGATTAATTTTGAAAACAATTATTTATGTTTAAATCTATAAATAACTGAATTTTTGTGTTAGATTCGAATTTAACAAAAATTAATTTGAATTTGAAATTCAAAAATTGGCTTCCAGGTCTTGGCGAGGCACTAGGCCTTCTTTGGCCGAAGCCTTATGGGATCATCCACCCTTTCCTTGACAAAGCCTTTTAATGAAGTTTCATTTTCAAAATTATTCTTTGAAAAATTTCTGGTCTAACTAGTTTGGGTTTTGGATCGGTAGCTTCGGCTAGTTTCGCTAGTCTAAAGAGACCAAGTGAACTTGATCTTATTAGAATTGGTTTCCCCAATGTACTATCATCTCACCTCTACCCAATACTATGTTGTCAAATTTCAGCTAAGTTTGTTCAGTCCTTAACTAACCTAAGTCTAAGCATGGTATATTGCAGAAAGTAAATAGACAATCAAACAAGCATTTTCAATCAATAATGACAAGTTTATCTAATAATAAAAATGGTTTTCAGTTTGGCTCCCCCTGGACTAAAGCCACGGTGATGGTTAGGCAAGATGTGAATCTTATTTTTGGGGATCCAATACTGATTTGATCCAGTTGGTTTGTTCAGGCATAGTTTAGGTACCCATGCCTGAATTTTGCCTCTGGACTGATTCAGTACAGCCAAATACGATCTTTGTCGGGATTTGGTTCAGTAGCCAAGTCTAGATCGATTTAGAACTGATTTCTGTTTTCCAAGGATCATGTCAAGACCCTTGGAACCAGATGTAAATCGTTCTAAAGCTGTTCTAAAATCCTTAACCTGAGTTTTCAGGGAGGAGTTTTCCTTTTCAAGTTTTTCAACTTGAGTAGGAGTTCCTTCCTGAACCTTCTCGGTTAAGGGTTTAGAGTCAGCTCCCTCTTTCAGGAGTTTTACTTCCTGTCGGAGGGTTTCGACCCAGAGTTTGGCTTTTGCCAAATCACGAGAAAGAAAAGAAATCAATTCAGTTAACTGTAATCTATTAAAACCAGTTATCTTAATTTCTCCGTCTTCTGTGAAGGTCAGCTCGCCGTCTTCTTGTTCTGATTCTGACTCTGTCTCGACTTTATCTGAGGCGGTCAGAGCTAGGAGGTTGGACTGGGGTGTCTCTTCTTCTTCTTCTGAGGAAGACTCGTCCCAGGTTGCTTGGAGCGCCTTCTTTCTTCTCGGCTTTTTAGTCTCCTTTAGGTTAGGCCACTCTGACTTGTAGTGACCCTTTTTCTTGCACTCGTAGCAGGTCACATTGGGCTTGTTTGCTGGTTCAGTTGGTTCGTCCTTTCTTCGGCCAATTTTTCGTTTGTTGGTTCGGTTCTTCAGCTCCTTGTAGTAGCTTCGAGCGAGCCGGACCAGCTTAGTTTGATCTTTATCTTCTTCTTCTGAATCTGAGTCTGAGTTAGATTCGGTTTCAGGTTCAGGCTTCTTCTTTGTTGTTCTTCCAGTCTTGCCTGCAAGAAAAGCAATACCTTTCTCAACCATATTGGTGTTAGTTTGTTCGTGCAGTTCTAGTTCAGAAAATAGTTCGTCTAATTTTATTTTAGAAAGATCCCTAGAGACCTTGTATGCATCTACCATAGATGCCCACAAGGTGTTTCTAGGGAAGGCGTTTAGAGCATACCTTATTAGGTCACTGTTTTCGACCTTGTGACCTATTGTGTGAAGACCGTTCATTACCTCTTGGATCCGTGCGTGGAGTTGAGCTGCTGATTCGTTGTCCGCCATCTTGATAGTGTATAATTTGTTTAGTAGCAGATCCCGCTTGCTGATCCGAGTATCTGAAGTACCTTCGTGCAGCTCGATCAGTTTTGTCCATAGCTCCTTTGCACTATTGAAGGGGCCCACGCGGTTCAGTTCTTCTTTTGTCAGCCCGCATTGTAGGGTTTGCGTTGCTTTTGCGTCGGCTTCTATCTTGCGCTTTAGAGTGTTGTCCCACTCCGAGTAGCTTTGTGGAAGTCCTTCTGCATTTCGGGGGATCTCCAGACCGGACTGGATAATGATCCACATGTCCACCTGAGTTTTCAGGTGGACCTCCATGCGACTTTTCCAGTAGGAAAAGTCTTCTCCACTGAAGAGTGGAGGTCTAGCGGTGCTGAATCCCTCTTGCATAGACATTTGTTCTGAAAAAGAAAAGCTAAAAGAGATTTGCCAAGACTTGGTCTTGGATTAGCAGTGCTGGATAAATTAAAGACAAGGGGTGTTGCACCAACCTTGCCAAAGAAAACGAATGAAATTTTTTCTTCGAAAAATTTGTAAGATAAAGAAAATAAAATGATAAAATTAAAAACAAATCCGAAAAGAAATTTTCAAACTGGTGGTTGCACCAAGTTTGAATTCCCCGCTCTGATACCACTTGTTGGATCGAGAAAGCCGATAGAGGGGGGGTGAATATCGGAAAACGTTCGGATTTTAAGTAAGAGTAAGTACGCAGCGGAAATAAAATAAACAGCACACAGACACAGTCGATTTACTTGGTTCGGAGCCTGTGTCGACTCCTACTCCAAGGCCCACGGTCGTTGACCGTTTACTTTGGGCAATTCTATATACGCGCAGAATTGTTTACAAAGATTTGATTACAAATAAGTGCAATAATAATATTAAAATTTCGATCTTCGTTACCGACGTCCGGAGTGGTTTGACTTGTTCGGGGCAGCGGGACGTCGTCAGCTCGAGTTGGAGAGTTTCCGGAGCAAGGCACGAGCGTAGAAGATCGTTGGGACGTTGAGAGAATTGATGTTTTCAGCCAAGGGGTCGAGGGGCCTTTAAATAGCCCTGGGGGCGCTCGGGATGTCGAGGGTGCGCCCCCCCCCCACGTGTCACACGATCCGCCAATGCCTCGGTCAGCGTCTGATCTCCTTATCCTCGGGATCCGCTTTGACCGGGGCGCCCGCAGCTCTCGGGGCGCCCGGATTGACCGGGTCAAACTCTATCCTTTGGCTTTGCTTGGCTTCGAGGGGTTCGGGTTCGATGTATGTGCATGGGGGCGCCCGGGAGAAGCGGGGGCGCCCGGGAGCACGGGGGCGCCCCGCCCAGCAGCTGTTCGAGCCCTCTTTGCTTTGATTTGTTTTGTATGAACCTTGGGGGCGCCCGGGACACTCCGGGCGCCCTACTCAGCCTTGCCTCTCTCCTTTGAGGCTTTCTGAGCTGCAGACACACATTCCTTCGGTCCTGCATCCAGGGTTAGTCCAAAACACAATAGAACAATAAAGTATTAGATTATACAGCCTTAGCTGTCTTGGTTCTGACTTTGGTCTCCAAAATGGAGTCCTAGGTCGAACCGACGCCTACTGTTCCCTCGACGGGGAACGCGTCCTCACCTACTCCTCTCGGGAGAATTTACCTGATGCCAACCGCTCCTTTGGTTGGACTTTTGCCTGACGGTCCTTTGTCAGGGCTTGGATGCCGAGCTGTCCTTCGCCCGGTGCCTAGCATTCCTTCGCTAGGGCTTTAGTCCCAGGCTGTCCTTCGCCTGGAGCCTAGCAGTCCTTCGCTAGGTCTTGGATGCTGGCAGTCCTTCGCCAGTTGCCTAGCAGTCCTTTGCTAGGACTTTCTTTCCTGGCATTCCTTTGCCAGTGCCTAGCAGTCCTTCGCTAGGGCTTTTCTTGCACACTTGATTAACTTGTTAGAAAACAAGAAACACTTAACTTTTGACCTATGTTGCCATTATCAAAACACAGGTTTGACTTAGGTGCATTCTGCACCAACAATTTCTACTACTCCTCCGGCGAACCAGACTGCTATACCTGTCGCACCTACGGTTATGCAAACTCCTCCGTCAGGCTCGACCACTGTAGCACGACAAGAGGCTTATCTGATCCAGTGGTTGAGGCTGAAGCCGGAAAATTTCTCGTGTGTTGGTGAGCCGTGGGACGCTCAAGCGTGGTTCAAGACCGTAGAGAGTACAATGGAGCTGCTGGATTGGCCTGAACAAGAGAAGATCAAATGTGCATCATTTTACCTTTCTGGAGATGCCAGAATGTGGTGGGAAAGGGTCAAGGCCAAGAGACAGGTGAACCAGATGACGTGGTCAGATTTCGAGTCAGAATTCTTCGAAGAATTCTTCAACATGCAGGTCACCAATAAACAGTACGACGAGTTCACGGAATTCCGATAGGGCAACCTTTCAGTCAATGAAGCCATGAAGAAATTTAATTGACTGGCTCGCTTATGCCCTGAGCTGGTTCGCACTGAGAAGGAGAGGGTTCGCCTTATGTTAAAGATGTTGCGGCCCGAAATAGCTTTGAACGAGGCCGGCGGAGTTAACAGACCGCAGACTGCAGAGGAGCTGTTTAGTAGTGCCCTACTCACCGAACATTACCTGAACAATATCAATCAACAAAGGAAGGCAGTAAATGAAAGTAAGAATCAAGTTCACTCCGGGATTCTCGATTCGTTATCTTTCATTTTCCTTAAATGTTCCTTCCTTTTATTAACACTCAGGGGGTCAGAAACCTCAGACTACCAACGCGAATTGGAAAGGAAACCAGACTGGTAAACGGCAGCCATGGAACAACCCCCAAGGGGGCCCAGCAAATAAGCAGTCCCGGTTTCCCCTGTGTGCTACATGCGGGAAAATGCACCCCGGGGAATGCCGCAAGGGTACGAACCGGTGCTTCATCTGCGGAGTAGAAGGGCACATGGCCTCGTACTGTCCTACCAAGAACCCGGCATCTTCCCAACAGCTTGTTCAGTACCAGGGTGCACCCGCGAAGCTACATTATATACAAGCGGAGCCGGAAAGTATGCTGATGAACCCGGAAGGATTGGAGGCCCCATCAACTATGGCGGATGCCAGGGTTTTCTCTATTACTAAGGAAGATGCTGCGATTGCTTCAACGGTTGTCACAGGTCAGATACTTATTTATAGTCAGTATGATACCGCATTATTTGATACTGGGGCAACGCACTCGTTCATCTCTACATGCTACACCAAGAAGATAGATATGTCTCCACAAGTTTTAGATTGCAAGTTCTTAACAACCCTGCCTTCGGGAGAGATAATGACATTCACTCATGTGTTGCGTGCGGTGCCAGTCGGAATTGCGGAAAGAGAACTCTACTGCGATCTGATAGTACTCGACATGTAGGACTATGATGTTATAATGGGAATGGATTTTCTGAGTAAATACGGTGCTTCTGTTGAGTGCCGTAAACGAAGGGTGGTTTTTCAACCCGAAGCAGATTCCACGTTTGAATTTATCGGGGAGCCAAGGAAAAGGACCCGGAAATTCTTATCGACTCTCAAGGCAAGGAAGATGTTAGATAAGGGATATACTGGTTTTCTAGCACATGTGGTTGACATAGGTCAACCAAATGATCATAAGTTGGAAAATGTCAGAGTAGTATGCAAGTACCCAGAGGTATTCCCAGAGGAATTACCGGGATTAGCTCCTGATAGAGAAGTGGAATTTGAGATCGAATTGGTCCCTGGAACTAACCCGATCTCCAAGGCACCCTACCGGATGGCGCCGGTGGAGTTAAAAGAACTTCAAGAACAGCTGTAGGAGTTGCTCGATAAGGGACTTATTCGCCCTAGTCATTCCCCATGGGGAGCTCCGGTACTGTTTGTGAAGAAGAAGGACGGATCTATGCGAATGTGCATAGATTATCGAGCACTGAACAATGTAACGATCAAGAACAGGTATCCCCTTCCGAGAATAGATGACCTATTTGATCAATTAAAAGGAGCTACTGTGTTCTCGAAAATTGATCTGAGGTTTGGTTATCATCAAGTCAAAGTAAAATGGGAGGATATTCCGAAGACAGCTTTTCGAACCAGGTACGGACATTTCGAGTTTGTTGTCATGCCTTTTGGCGTGACCAATGCTCCTGCGATGTTTATGGACCTTATGAATCGAGTGTTCTCGTCTTTTCTCGATAAATTTGTAATCGTCTTCATCGACGATATCCTTATTTATTCAAGAAACCAAGAGGAGCACGCCAAACATCTGAGGGTAGTACTACAGACTCTCCGGGAAAAGCAACTGTACGCCAAGTTCTCCAAATGTGAGTTCTGGCTTGACCAAGTAGGGTTTTTGGGACATATTATTTCCAAAGATGGGGTTATGGTAGACCCGACAAAGATTGAAGCTGTGAAAAACTGGAGTCGGCCGAGGAACGCCAGCGAAATTAGAAGTTTCCATGGGCTGGCGGGCTATTATCGGAAATTTGTGGAGGACTTCGCAAGGATTGCAGCCCCTTTAACAGCTCTCACCTGGCAGGATAAGAAATATGAATGGACGGAAAGCTGCGAAAGGAGTTTCTTGGAGCTGAAAAGGAGACTTACAAGTGCTCCAATTCTTACCCTTCCGGAAGGTAACCAGAGCTTCGACATGTATAGCGACGCCCCCCGACTGGGACTTGGAGCTGTGCTTATGCAAAATGGCAGAGTCATTGCCTACGCCTCTAGGCAACTTAAAGAACATGAACAGAATTACCCCACCCACGATCTGGCATTAGCCACTGTAGTCTTCGCTCTTAAGATATGGAGGCAGTATCTGTATGGAGCACAGTGCAGGATTTCTACAGACCACCAGAGTCTGCGGTATTTCTTCACTCACAAAGATCTAAATATGAGACAACGACGATGGCTGGAGTTGGTAAAGGACTATGACTGTGAGATCTTATATCATCCAGGAAAGGCAAACAAAGTGGTCGATGCCCTCAGCCGGAAGTCAAGTGCCACCTTGATGTCTATATCTAGATTACCCCGACCACTCGAAAGGGAAATT
>JAGFNQ010010592.1:617757-695770 GCA_024364735.1 Boesenbergia rotunda
TTTGCTTTTACTTTGCTTCTTCCGCTGTGCTGCTGATAGTTTAAGTGTAGAAATCTTGCTAAGCTCTGCAAAGAAAAAGTGTTGGCTATAATCACCCCCCCCTCTCTAGCCATCTCGTCCCCAACACCTAATTCAATTAATGAGACTTGATAAATTAAGTCACATACATACTTTATTAAGGAAATCGTTAGTACATGACATAATTATATGTCATAAATGTGCTTAAAAGAAGAAGATGAGACCCAAAACCCCTTACAAAATATTAAGGCCAACACCTTCCATTAATATGGTTAGAATCGGAGTTTTGTTTCTCGTTTGGGTTGATGGACACATCCATGCCCGGCTTGAACCTCAACATGTTCAAACCATGGAATTAGTTTATGATTAATATAGTTGGAGTCAGAGGTCAATCCTTAGTTTTGATTGTTGGACACATCCAAGCCAGACTAAACGGTTGAATGAGCTCCAACCATATTAAAACTATTTCTTGATTAATGGGTCAGCCTTAAGCTTGGAGCATCGATTTGTTGTGCCACAGCCAAGGTCAATGTAAAGAGAGGTGCAATTGGGTGCTATGTATATTGTTGCATACTTGTTAATGAGTTAACAACCAATGATTTATGCAAACATTCAATTAGTTGATAGCATATTGTGATAGTTACATATGTGTATATGTATCGGTATAATTACCTACCTTCATAGCTAGAATAACTTGATGGACTCCAGCCATGGTTGTTCTTATCTATGGTTGGATATCAACCTATTTGGAGATGTTTCCTACGATCTCCCGATTGATAAAAAGGGTTATTCAATTCGAAAAATAAATAGGATTTAATTAATGTATATTGATGCATTCTTTATCATTCTCATCACATAACCTTAATTTTGTATTTCTAGGATAATCACCTGATCATGTCTTCCTCTGAATTTGCGTTTCATTTGGACACCAATAAGCTGACTGGGCCAAACTTCATGGACTGGCTTCGAAACCTGAGGATAGTCCTCAAGGCAGAAAAGCTTGCTTATGTCCTTGAAGAACAACTTCCCAACCATCCTCCTGAAGATGCAACTCCAGACCAGTTAGTGGCCTATCAGAAATATGTGGCCGATTCTGAACTTACGAGTTGCATCATGCTGGCCGCTATGGTACCTGAGCTGCAAAAGCAGCATGAGCATATGCATGCTCATACCATCGTCTTCCATCTTCATGAGCTGTTTGACGAGCAGGCGAGATCCGAAAGGTTTGAGGCCTCCAGACTCCTCTTCACCTCTAAGATGCAGGAAGCCACTTCTGTTTCACAGTTTGTGTTGAAGATGTTGGGGTACATTGAGCGACTAGGCACACTCGGATTTGCAATGGATCATGAACTAAGTATTGACTTAATTCTGCATTGTTTGCCTAAGAGTTACTCACAGTTTGTGATGAACTATCGGATGAACAAACTGGAGACTACCATTCCTGAGTTGCTTAACCTGGTGAAGACTGTAGAGCCTTCTGTAAAGCAGGATCAGAAGATGGTACTGTTAGTTGGTTCCTCAAAGAAAGGCTCTAAGAGGAAGCCCAAAGAACAAAATAAGGGAAGGAAGAAAAAAGCCAAAAAGATTGAAAAGGCACCAAAAGGCACTTGTCATCACTGCGACAAGGAGGGCCACTGGCGAAAAAACTGCAAGGTTTATCTTGAGTCCTTGAAGAAGAAGGCATCCGATGCCCCATCCTCTTCAGGCATCTTCGTTATTGAATGTCACTCTATTTCCTCGTACACCTGGGCACTTGATACTGGGTGTAGCTCACATATATGTAATGACATACAGGGGCTAAGGAATTGAAGAAGACTCGTCAAGGGAGAAGCAAATTTGCGAGTTGGAAATGGAGCAAAGATTGCTGCTGTTGCCATCGGAACATATTTGCTAAAGCTCCCTACTGGACTTGTCTTAGAATTGGATAATTATTATTTTTTCATTCGTTAATAAAGAACATTGTATCTATTTCATGCTTAAATGAAAAGGGTTATCATTTAACTTTTAGTAACAATTGCTGTTACATAACTTTAAATGGTGTTCTTTATGGGACCGGAACTTTATGCAATGGTATCTACACGTTAGATTTATCCGATGACGTTTTCAATATCGAAGTTAGCAACAAACGTGCTAGAATGGATAATCAAATAGACTCCTATACGTGGCATTGTCGTCTTGGCCATGTAAGCAAGAAACGCATGACCAAAATACACCGATGTGGAATTCTGGAATCATTTGAACCTGGTTCATTTGATACATGCGAATCATGCTTAAAGGCAAGATGACCAAATTACCCTTTTCCGAAAAAGGTAAACCAGTGGGAGAATTGCTTGGTCTAATACATACTGATGTATGTGGACCAATGTCAACTCTTGCACAAGGAGGCTATAGCTACTTTATTACCTTTATCGATGATCACTCACGATTCGGGTATGTGTTCTAAATGAAACACAAATCTGAAGCTTTTGAGAAATTCAAAGAGTTCAGAAGTGAAGTAGAGAAACAGCTTGGCAAAAGTATTAAGATACGTCGATCCGATCGGGGTGGTGAATACTTAAGTCAAGAGTTTCAAGATTATCTTAGGGATAATGGGATATTGTCTCAATGAACTCCGCCATATACACCACAGCATAATGGTGTATCTGAGAGGCGTAACCGAACCTTGATGGACATGGTTAGATCTATGATGAATCATGCAACTCTTCCAAAATCCTTTGGGGCTATGCGCTTAAGACAGCTGTTTACTTGCTAAACAGAGTCCCGGCCAAGGTAGTCTCTACTACTCCATATGAGACGTGGAATAGTAAGAAACCTATTTATCTCACCTAAAGATATGGGGTTGTCCTGCTTATGTAAAGCGGACTGTATCAACAAATTGGATGCTAAGTCTGATAAATGTCTATTTATTGGATACCCTAAGGAAACGAAGGGTTACCAATTCTATCATCCCTTGGAACAAAAGTGTTTGTTTCAAGGCATGCTGTATTTCTAGAAAAAGAATTTCTTTTACAAGAAAATAGTGGGAGAAGCATTGAATTGAAGAAGTTCAAGAAACTCCAATAGACATTACAGAGACACCTAGTCTAGACCCACAACCAATAACTCATAATGATGAGCTATCAGTTGAACCTAAAATAACACCACTTCTTCGTAGGTCTGATAGGACACGCAATATTCCAGAGAGATACGGATTTCTCATAAGTGAATCGAACGACGTGTTACTCATTAACGATGACGAACCTATCAGTTATGAAGATGTTCTAAAAAATTCAGAAAGAGATAAATGGCTTGAAGCCATGAAGTCGGAAATGGATTCCATGTACAAAAATCAAGTATGGGACTTGGTTAACCCACCTGAAGGGATTAAGCCCATAGGGTGCAAGTGGGTTTTCAAGAAGAAAACCGACATGGAAGGTAATGTTGTTACCTTTAAGGCTAGATTAGTGGAAAAAGGATATCGTCAGAAACAAGGAATTGATTATGACGAAACCTATTCGCCAGTAACTATGCTTAAATCCATTCGGATGCTTCTGGCCATAGCAGCTCATTATGATTATGAGATATGGCAAATGGATGTGAAAACATCTTTCCTTAATGGAAACCTGCTTGAGGATGTATACATGATACAACCTGAAGGTTTCACATCAGTTAATAAAACCAAAGTATGCAAGCTTCGCGATCCATATATGGACTAAAGCAAGCATCCAGGAGCTGGAACATCCGTTTTGATGAGACAATCAAAGAGTTTGATTTCTCACAGAATCCTGACGAACCTTGTGTTACAAGAAGGTTAGTGGGAGTGTAGTCGTATTCCTAGTGTTATATGTCGATGACATATTGCTTATAGGAAATGATATATCAGTCTTACAGTCAGTTAAAATTTGTTTGTCCAAAACATTCTCCATGAAAGACCTGGGAGAAGCAACCTATATCCTTGGGATTAGAATCTATAGAGATAGATCAAAACGGTTGCTTGGTCTTTCGCAGTCTACATATATAGACGAATGCTAGAAAGATTTAGCATGTCGGAATCCAAGAAAGGTTACCTTCCCATCAGGCATGGATCAACCTTTCGAAGTCTATGTGTCGCGCACAGAAGACGAGAGGATTTGCATGAATAAGATTCCTTATGCATCCACGATAGGATCTATCATGTATGCTATGTTATGTACTAGGCCTGATGTATCGTATGCTCTGAGCGTCACAAGCAGATACCAGTCTGATCCAGGAATGGATCATTGGGCGCTGTCAAGACAATCCTCAAGTACTTAAGAAGAACTAAGGATGTGTTCCTAATATATGAGAAGGTGATATAGTAATACGTGGGTATACAGATGCCAGTTTCTAGACGATAAGGATGACTCCAAATCTCAGTCCGGATACGTATTTATTTTGAATGGAGGCGCAATAAGTTGGAAGAGTTCCAAGCAAGACACCGTAGCGGATTCTACCACGGATGGGGAATATATTGCAGCTTCGGAAGCAGCAAAGGAAGCAGTCTGGATCAAGAAGTTTGTCTCAGAACTTGGTGTGGATCCAACCATTGATGAAGCAATACCGGTTTATTACGACAACAATGGAGCTATTGCACAAGCGAAGGAACCAAGGTCTCATCAGCGATCCAAACATGTGTTTCGCCGCTATCATCTGATCAGAGAGATTATAAGTAGGAATGATATACAAATTAAGAAAATTTCCACTGAAAGGAATTTAGCGGATCCTTTAACTAAGACCTTGCCTCAAAGTAAGTTTGAGGGTCATGTTAGAGTCTGTGGTATTGGGTACCGTAGCGATTGACATTAGGCCAAGTGGGAGTTTGTTAGTGATATGAGAAAAGTGTCCTAAGACAATCGCCTTATGATTGTAATCATTTATTTTAATAAATAAATATTCACTATTTGAGTATACATGTTTATGTATTTGATTGAGATCTTAAACTCATTTACTGAATGTCCGCAATACAATTCACAGCATGAGAGAATTTGTGATGAATTCACAACTAGTGATTATCTCTACATGTGCAATTGTGAAGTATTGAAATTGTCCCTAGTCGATGAATTGATAAATACGGACACTATCAATTCTATTGAGACTAGCATGAGTTATTCTCTAATCAGCTGATTCTCACTGGTTGGTGACATTGAGATGTCCAGAGATAAACATGAATGCTAGTTAAGGGAACTAGTTCATTGGAGTGACTGGCTGTAAAACTTCATATGGTAGTCTACATATAGATATGTCAATGAAGTTCTTACTGCAGCTTAAGTGCGATGTTCCTTTGACTTGCGGTGTTCAAGTCATCTTGGTCATGGAAACTTATACTTTGACATCTTAAGCAAGCATCTCCAAGGAGGTGTGGACCCAGGATGATTGGGTGTAAGCCGAAGTGCCCGAAGATGTTTGAACAACCTACAAAGGATTCCCCACTCCTTGCGAGGAGATGTATACCCGAGGCCTATCATTGGATTGTTACTCGAAGCCTCTGGCCAGAGCATGACATGTTCAGAGTATGAATCTCTTAAATACATGAGAGTAATTAGAATCCGTAGGACGAGAAAACGTTACTTGGGCTAGGTGTGACGTAGTCAGCCTAGTGGGGACTGACACACATAGACCATGTCCTGAACCAAGTGGGTATAAGATATAATGGGTCACGATTCATTATAGCTGCTGAAGGATTTCAGAATAGTTTCTGAGGTCAACCGTTGATCTTTCGATTAATTGAGGATCATGATGTACTACTAGGTGCCACTCATGATCGTTTTATAATTGGTTAATTATAGACGGCCAACATAAATCGAAAGCCTATTTAGTCACACGCACTACGACTAATCCGAGGGATTTAAAACGAGTTGAAAATTGGATTTTCCAATCAAGAGAGATTAGGTTTGGTTAAGCCAAACGATAAGTCGAATCTGAATTTTTCAGAGACGCATCGGAAGCGTAAAATGGCTAAGTCTTTTGAAGACTTAATAAATGAATTAAATAAGTTTAATTCATTGGGGCGTGGCTTGGATGGGCCGGCCAAAGAGGGTCTCCATCCTCTTTGCTTGGTCGGCCACAATAAAGGGAGAGAACCAAGTTTTTGGTTCAATTTATAAAATAAACCAAGTGTGGTTTGTTTTATAAAATTATGGATGATATAAATTTTTTATATAATAAACCAAGGTTTGGTTTATTTTTCATGGAAATTAAAATGAACCATGGATTTGTTTATTTTATTTTATAAAATCAATCATGGATTGATTTACCATGATAAGAAAATTTATTCCATAAGAAAAAAGAGACTTGGTTGATTTTTATCATGAATTAAAAATGATAAAACTTGGCATGATGAAATAAGTCATAGAAAATTTATTCCATAAGAAAAAAGAGACTTGGCGGTTGAGAGGCCACTATATAAAGGACCCAAGGCAAGGCTTGGAAATCAATCGAAGTATTCTTGCCTGGGCTCTCTCCCTCTCCTCCCTTCTTCCTCTTGGCCGGCCACAAGGTTCTTCTCCCTTCTTCTTGCCGTGAGCACAAGGAGAAGCACCGAGGTGACGAAGTTCTTCCGTTGGGACGATCTTCCTCTCCGACCATCATCACCTTGGGATTGGGCGCAAGTCATCTTCCTCCTTCTCGCCGGAATTGTGATTTCGACTAACCTTGGTAGTGAGTTTTTCCGATGTGATTACTTCTCTCTTGGTTTTTCTTGTCGCGTTCTCGGAGAATCTAGTAGTTCTCGAGAACACGAAACTCATTGCTTTGCGAAGTCATCCCGATGATACTCGGCGTGGACGCGAATAGAGGCGGAGCTTCCGAGGGATGCTTACGGTTGGATCTCGTCCCTTCCTTCGAGTTACGCGAGGTAATAAGTAAATTAGTTTACGTTTCTGCAAAATTTTAAATATATGATCATGTCTACACAAGATAAAGTTGCATGCTTAGATGTGTAGTTAAATAATTTGAGAAATTATTTATGCTAAACCTTCCGCTGCACGTAATTAATTTAAAATTACGAACCCGCATCCATGTCAACATGCACCCGGACCCAACATTGCGTTCCCTTGCCCGGGGGAACTGGGGGTCGGGATTAACAGTCTGGCCGTGGGGGCGGTCGGTCGGACGTTGGGCTTTGATTGGTTCTGTGGTGTTCTTCCTCGACCGCGACTGTCTCCCTGATGAGCTCCTCTCGGGCTTCCTCGGCCGGCAATACCTCGGCCTCGGCTAGCCTGCCAGCAGTCTTGAAGGTCATGGGTGTGGCTATTATGGAAAGAATAGTAGGGCTGCCATCTGGCAGGGAGGTAACCCTGAGCTACTTGCTGAACTAAGCCCCGCTCGACTCCCTGCCTGTGCCCCATAGCTCGGGGAATTCTGAGAGGTCCTCTAGAAGGTGTAGTCCTCTGATGATGTTGAGGTATCTCAGGTGTAGGCCTGGCTTCCGGCCGTCTAGCGGCTTGTGCTTCTTCCACGTCTATATATTTGGCAGCTTTGCCCAGAAGACTTTCAAAATCCTTTGGTGGCTTCCGGATCAGTGATCTGAAAAATTCACCTTCTTGTAAGCCTTGGGTGAAGGCGCTAATTAGCACCTCAGACATAGCAGTAGGCACATCTAGTGCAACTTGATTGAATCTCCGGATGTAAGCCTTCAAGGTCTCATTAGGGCCCTGTTTCAAGGTGAAGAGGTTCAAGCTAGTTTTGTGATGCCTTTTACTACTTGCGAATTGCTGTAGGAATAATCTCTTGAAGTCAGCAAAGTCCTTCACCGATCCCTCTGGGAGTCTATCAAACCATCTTTAAGCCGGTCCGGCTAGGGTGGTCAGGAAGGCCCGACACTTAATACCATCTGAGTATTGGTGCAGTAACGAGGCATTCTCAAATTTCATCAGGTGTTCTTCTGGATCGGTAGCCCCTCCGTACTCGGGAATGGACAAGAGGCAGAAATGTTTGGGTACCGGCTCCTGCAGGACTTGTCTAGAAAAGGGGAACCCTGTGTGTTCTACTGGGACCGAAGTAAGGGGAGCTTTCCCTTTGTCAGCTCTGGCTTGGCTGGAAGAAGCCTCATGGAGATCAGACTGTCCCGCCCCTTCCGCGGAGCCAAATAGCGCTTGGGGGAAATGGGGGGTGTCCCCCTGTTGAGTCCCTCCTTCAGTGCCCACCCGAGCTGTGGGCTCGACTGGACCTTCTAGAGCTTTGGCTGCTATTCCCTGCTCTGTCGCTAACTTCTGAGCTCTGGCAGCTATCAGCAACTCGAGGTCTTCTTGTGAAAATGTCACGGTCACCCGATTAGAATCGCTCATCTTCGGCTTTCGATCAGGCTGATTCCCACAGACGGTGCCAAATTTGATCCTGTCGACAAGCGAAGGCCGGTTCTCGCTCGGATAACTTGGTCTGACCAAGATGGCCCGGTCTGCTGTAGCTCGGGAGGTCGGACTCGGGCTTGAATGAGGACAAGGCTCAAGTCACTCGGCTCGGACCAAAACGGGGCTCACAAAGTAGTGGTGTGGTTGCAAAATGGCAGCAATCCCTTCTTTGGAGCCCAAAGGGGGGTTTATATAGGGGAGGAAAGCCCTCTGCCATGTCAGAGATGTCCTGTCTCATTTAAGGATGAGTCAGTTGTCAGATTGAGCCAATGGCAGCCTTAGCTGCTCTGTGAGACTGCCACCGCCATCTGACAGTCTGTCTAGGTTGTCCCTTCTGACCCTCATTAATGTTGGCGGCTCTGTCAGGTCATGATCATGTCGGAAGTCTGCCCTAATTGACAGTCTAGGTTGGTCGGGTAAGCTTGGGTCTGGAGCCTACACTCATGGAGTAAGCTCAGGATGCTCGGCTGGGGGTTCCCCGACCTTGGGTGACCGACCCCGAGTGTCCGACCTTGGGTGACCAACCCCGAGTGTTCGGCCTCGGACGACCGACCCCGAGTTGCCGACCTCGAGTGGCGGACCCCGAGTGTCTGGCCCCGGACGACCGACCCCGAGTGACCGACCTCGAGTGACTGACTCCGAGTGTCCGACCCCGAGTGACCGACCTCGAGTGTCCGACCTCGGGTGACCGACCTCGAATGACCGACCCCGAGTGGCCGATCTCGAGTGACCGACCCCGGTTTGGGCCACGCTAGATTGAACCCGACCGGACCCTTGATCCTTCTAAAAAAATCATCCGCTCGGATCAAAATTTATTAAGTATAATATTTATATGATTTATTTTTATAAAAAAATAACAAAACCAACGCAGCAGCGGAAATATAAAAGAAAAGAACACGCAGAAAATATAAAATAAAAGAATAAAATAAAAAATATACACAGATTTTCTTTTTCTTTGTACTTAGTGCATCAACGTCCAAGCTACTATATGTTCCGGTCCGAATATGAGATGTAGTTAATTCTTTCGGTCATAAAAGGAGATTTGTTCGTCCTCAACATTCTGTCAATCTATCTCAAAATTAATATGAAAGAAATAAATCACAAAGACTGACTAAGTGTCACATAATGTATTGTTGGATGTTAACTTGCATATTGTCCCGGTCCACTTCTTGTCAAGTCTATCCTCTTTCAACTCAGCATAGATGTTCGCTGTAAGTAACTATAGGAAATAAACTTGGACAAAAGATTAGAGAGTTGGCCGAACAGAACTCTGCAGGTTCGACTCGGTTCCTTTTAAGTCAAGAACAACATGGAGAATGGAGAAAATAGTCCGAAAATTGAAAGAAAATAAGTAATGTGTTTTTTGAGGAGAGCATACCCTTTAGGTTGGATGGATTGTCTTATTTATAGAATAGGAAAAAAAGGTCTTTTCCCTTGATCCCCATCCCAGTTTACAAGTAGCTGGGCCAGCTCGACCAACTAGCCTAGCGCCACGAAGGTCCAACAAAGGGGCCCACGAAGACCTCACCCGGAGAATTCCTGAGCTAGGGCCCTCCTGAACCACTGACAGACTGACCCTGGTCGAGATTGAGCAGGTCGATTCGGGGCACCTCCTGACTCGGCCACCTAATCCAGTTTTCCGACCCAGGGTTAGGTCGGGAAGGTCAGTCCTCAGCACCCCGTAGATCTGACAACTAGTAGACCCGAGAGATGGTAAAGCAGATATAGTTTGGCCAACCCCTGACTCATGGCGTACCCTGTGTCACTCGGCTATACTACACCCGACTCAGGCCGTACCACTCGGACCCACCGGTCGTCCATCAGTCTCCGGACCAGTCTTTCCTTATGCCACCCCTACATCAGGACACCCTGGGGACGACCATGACATCAGGGATAGTGTCAGTCTTACCCAATCATAACATACATTGCGGATATCCCGCTGACTCGGTACGATTGTACTATCCGAGCACCCCGTGTCATGCCGCGATACCTCTGGGTGCTCTCCCACGAGCTGACAAGCATCATATCCCCGTCTCATTGACACAGACAGGGGTTGTCAGCTCTCCTGGCTATATAAGCCCTTCCCTTTCTCATTCCGTAGGTATGTGTAATCACATGCTCCTCTATTATTATTCCTGCTACTTCCATATATCGACTTATCGATGATCAATCTGACTAACCAGACCCGGACTAATATTAAATAGTTAATTGAGATTGTGACTGGAAGAGAATACAAGAGATATATAAAGATCCAAAGAAGATAAAACTTATAATTTTGGCACCAATAAGGCCAACTTCAATGGTCATAGTCATAAATGAGCTTTTTAGGTCCCAATATGTCACATTAAAAGCATAGCCATGTGCATATACTTGTCAAGGGGGATAACAATGCATTGCAAGTCAATTAGTGACAAAGGCGATTTGTTTATCCTTAGCATCTCCGTCAATTTGTCCTAGAATCAACACAGAGAAAGTAAATCATGAGGTTTACTAATCCAGACAATGACTAGTGCATAAGGAAGACAGATACTTGACTTCGCTTGGATTTGACCACAGACCTCATGGTGAAAACGCCTCATACATTTACTATCAGTTCATTCTATGAGACCATTACAAATCAATTGGGTAAATATTAGACCAGGTAGCAGACGAACATGGGATGATCCGTCCCGCCCCACGAAAGTTTTCCACCGGTCACCAGAGTAAATCGGGAAGCGTTCACGGTCGGCGGTTTAGAAGCCCAGCGTCCCAGGGTTCGCGCTCTATTTGGAGAAAAAATTCCTGTAAAATATATCGTAGCTAGAGATCGAATCACAGATATCTAAAATAGTGACTAATCGTCTTACTATTGTACCATAGCCTCGGGGGCATTACAAGTCAATTGGATAGTTAATTGAGATTGTGATAGAAAGACATAAATATAAAGATCAAAAAAGACAGCTTAAAAATTTCAATGCCCATGTAAGGCCATTTTCAATGGTCATAGTCTTAAATGAGCATTTTGGGTCTAATTAATATGACACATAAAAACATTAAAAAAAATATTATTTTATTATTAAAAAATCTCAATAAGTTTTTTAGGAATCTATATTATTAATTCAGACTTTTTCATTTCGAATGGTCCCATCTCTATGATTTCGAGAGAAAAAAATAAGTAATTTTAAAATTTTACTCTTAATTAAAAACTTTAAATCTCATGCGATTAATTTTTTTTTCTTTTCAGCTTTTTTTTATTTGATAAACTTCTAACAAGCATGCATGAAAGATTTCCTAATTTTATATATCTTAAAATATCAGTTGTTCATTTATAAAGTCATGGTATTTCCTTATTTGGTTCTACAATTTTAGTATAAGTATTTCATATATTAATTTCGGCAATTTACCAAAGGGCGTACCCAAAAATTGATATTTATCAAAAGACGTACCATGGTTTTATTGTTACCAAATAACGCACTTATTTTAGTGAACTTCCTCTTATACCCCTCCTGCCAAAGTACTGCATGTCATTCTCTTTCTCTTTCTCTTTCTCATTCTTAATAACGAATTCCGAGACATTTGAAAAGATTTTTTCAGATTTTTTATTTTAAAATAATATATTATGGAATCGGATAAAAAACGTAAGATAAAAATCGAAAAAATATTTCAATTAAAAAAATATCTCATCAAACGTGATTTCAAATATATACAGAGATCATTTTAATAATTTAATAATTTTTAAAAATATAAATTATTAATTTTTTAATATTTGATTAATATAAATTAATATATTTAATAATATTATTAAATATATTAATATATAAAAAATAAAAAAAGTTGAAGTTGATTTCAGGCCCACGCTGGGCCTGAAATATTTTATTTCAGGCCCAGCGTGGGCCTGAAATATTTTATTTCAGGCCCAGCGTGGGCCTGAAATAGAAATAACTCAGGGCCTGAAATTAAATGATTTCAGGCCCTGCGTCGAATTGAAATCTTGTGTTATGATAGGGTTTTTTACGTAGGTCTAAAATGTAAAGAAACATCTCTTTATATTTTTGAAATCATAATAAAAATCATTGAGAAAGACTACTTTACGAGAGTAATTCTAATTAATATAAAATGTCCATTATATTAAAAATGAATTATATATATATATATATAAACAAGTCAAATATTATTTATTATATTAATTTAATATTATATATTATATTAATATATTATATTTTAATAGATTTTGATTGGAGGGCCTGAAGTCATTTGACTTCAGGCCCTCCTTAGGCCTGAAGTTAGATGACTTCAGGCCCTCCTTGGGCCTGAAGTCATCTGACTTCAGGCTCTGTGTAAATAATTAATTTAATAAAAATAATTAATTATAAAAAAACTTCTAATGATTATTTTTGGTGTCCAAACTTCTAATGATTAAAATTTATATTGCAATAGGAGTTTTCTAGGTCTATCAGTGGGTTTCGCTCAAAACCCACTGATATTTTTTCAGAAATCCAGATATGAGAGGTCCATCAGTGGGTTTTGCTCAAAACCCACTGATGGACTAAACTACACCTATTCCTTTGGGAAAAATAATAATTTGAGGTTTGGACACCTAAATTACATTCTCCTGACTCTACCCTAACTATTGATAATGTTTTTTCAGAAATCCAGATATGGGAGGTCCATCAGTGGGTTTTGCCCAAAACCCACTGATGGAAGAACTAAATTACACCTATTACTTTGAGAAAATTAATAATTTAATAATTTTTAAAAATATAAATAAATAATTTTTTATATTTGATTAATATAAATTAATATATTTAATAATATTATTAAATACATTAATATATAAAAAAATAAAAAAAAGTTGAAGTTGATTTCAGGCCCACGCTAGGCCTGAAATATTTTATTTCAGGCCCAGCATAGGCCTGAAATAGAAATAACTCAGGGCCTGAAATTAAATGATTTCAGGCCCTGCGTCGAATTGAAATCATGTGTTATGATAGGGTTTTTTACGTAAGTCTAAATGTAAAGAAACATCTCTTTATATTTTTAAAATCATAATAAAAATTATTGAGAAAGACTATTTTACGAGAGGAATTCTAATTAATATAAAATGACCATTATATTAAAAACGAATTATATATATATATATATATATATATATAAGTCAAATATTATTTATTATATTAATTTAATATTATATATTTTATTAATATATTATATTTTAATTGATTTTGATTGGAGGGCCTGAAGTCATTTGACTTCAGGCCCTCCTTAGGCCTGAAGTCATCTGACTTCAGGCCCTGCGTAAATAATTAATTTAATAAAAATAATTAAT
Source organism: Boesenbergia rotunda (assembly GCA_024364735.1). Lineage (NCBI taxonomy): Eukaryota > Viridiplantae > Streptophyta > Magnoliopsida > Zingiberales > Zingiberaceae > Boesenbergia > Boesenbergia rotunda. Next base: position 631,426 of record JAGFNQ010010592.1, read on the forward strand.
TATAAAAAACTTCTAATGATTATTTTTGATGTCCAAACTTCTAATGATTAAAAATTATATTGGAATAGGAGTTTTCTAGGTCTATCAGCAGATTTCGCTCAAAACCCACTGATATTTTTTCAGAAATCCAGATATGAGAGGTCCATCAGTGGGTTTTGCTTAAAACCCACTGATGGACTAAACTACACCTATTGCTTTGGGAAAAATAATAATTTGAGGTTTGGACACCTAAAATACGTTCTTCTAACTCTACACTAACTATTGATAATGTTTTTTCAGAAATCCAGATATGGGAGGTCCATCAGTGGGTTTTGCTCAAAACCCACTGATGGACTAAACTACACATATTCCTTTGGGAAAAATAATAATTTAATAATTTTTAATAATATTATTAAATAATATATTTAATAAATTAATAACTAATATAGATTAATATAAATTAATATATTTAATAAAATTGTTAAAAAATTATTAAATATATTTATTAATATTATTTACCAAAAGATGTAATATTATTAAATATATTAATTTATATTAATCTATATTATTTATTAATTTATTAATATATTATTTAATAATATTATTAAAAAATTATTAAATTATTAATTTTCCCAAAGTAATAGGTGTAGTTTAGTTCTTCCATCAGTGGGTTTTGAGCAAAACCCACTGATGGACCTCCCATATCTAGATTTCTGAAAAAACATTATTAATAGTTAGGGTAGAGTTAGGAGAATGTATTTTAGGTGTCCAAACCTCAAATTATTATTTTTCCCAAAGGAATAGGTGTAGTTTAGTCCATCAGTGGGTTTTGAGCAAAACCCACTGATGGACCTCCCATATCTGGATTTCTGAAAAAACATTATCAATAGTTAGGGTAGAGTTAGGAGAATGTATTTTAGGTGTCCAAACCTCAAATTATTATTTTTCCCAAAGCAATAGGTGTAGTTTAGTCCATCAGTGGGTTTTGAGCAAATGACTTCAGGGCTTGAAGTCATCTGATTTCAGGCCTAAGGAGGGCCTGAAGTCAAATGACTTCAGGCCCTCCAATCAAAATCTATTAAAATATAATATATTAATATAATATATAATATTAAATTAATATAATAAATAATATTTGACTTCTTTATATATATATATATATATATATATATATATAATTTGTTTTTAATATAATGGTCATTTTATATTAATTAGAATTCCTCTCGTAAAGTAGTCTTTCTCAATGATTTTTATTGTGATTTCAAAAATATAAAGAGATGTTTCTTTACATTTTAGACCTACGTAAAAAACCCTATCATAACACAAGATTTCAATTCGACGCAGGGCCTGAAATCATTTAATTTCAGGCCCTGAGTTATTTCTATTTCAGGCCCACGCTGGGCCTGAAATAAAATATTTCAGGCCCACGCTAGGCCTGAAATAAAATATTTCAGGCCTAGCGTGGGCCTGAAATCAACTTCAACTTTTTTTATTTTTTATATATTAATATATTTAATAATATTATTAAATATATTAATTTATATTAATCAAATATAAAAAAATTAATTATTTATTTTTTAAAAATTATTAAATTATTAATTTTTTCAAAGTAATAGGTGTAATTTAGTTCTTTCAACAGTGGGTTTTGGGCAAAACCCACTGATGAACCTCCCATATCTAGATTTCTGAAAAAACATTATCAATAGTTAGGGTAGAGTTAGGAGAATGTATTTTAGGTGTCTAAACCTCAAATTATTATTTTTCCCAAAGGAATAAGTGTAGTTTAGTCCATCAGTGGGTTTTGAGCAAAACCCACTGATGGACCTCTCATATCTGGATTTCTGAAAAAATATCAGTGGGTTTTGAGTGAAATCCACTGATAGACCTAAAAAACTCCTATTGCAATATAATTTTTAATCTTTAGAAATTTGGACATCAAAAATAATCATTAGAAGTTTTTTTTAATTAATTATTTTTATTAAATTAATTATTTACGCAGGGCCTGAAGTCAGATGACTTCAGGCCCAAGGAGGGCCTGAAGTCATCTGACTTCATGCCTAAGGAGGGCCTGAAGTCAAATGACTTCAGGCCCTCCAATCAAAATCTATTAAAATATAATATATTAATATAATATATAATATTAAATTAATATAATAAATAATATTTGACTTCTTTTTATATATATATATATATATATATATATATATATAATTCGTTTTTAATATAATTGTCATTTCATATTAATTAGAATTCCTCTAGTAAAATAGTCTTTCTCAATGATTTTTATTGTGATTTCAAAAATATAAAGAGATGTTTCTTTACATTTTAGACCTACGTAAAAAACCCTATCATAACACATGATTTCAATTCGACGCAGGGCCTGAAATCATTTATTTTCAGGCCCTGAGTTATTTCTATTTCAGGCCCATGCTAGGTCTGAAACAAAATATTTCAGGCCCACGCTGGGCCTGAAATAAAATATTTCAGGCCCACGCTAGACCTGAAATAAAATATTTCAGGCCCCGTGTGGGCCTGAAATCAACTTCAACTTTTTTTTTTATTTTTTTATATATTAATATATTTAATAATATTATTAAATATATTAATTTATATTAATCAAATATAAAAATATTATTTATTTATATTTTAAAAATTATTAAATTATTAAAATGATCTCTGTATATATTTGAAATCACGTTTGATGAGATATTTTTTTAATTGAAATATTTTTTCGGTTTTTATCTTACGTTTTTATCCGATTCCATAATATATTATTTTAAAATAAAAAATCTGAAAAAATCTTTTCAAATGTCTCGGAATTCGTTATTAAGAATGAGAAAGAGAAAGAGAAAGAGAATGACATGCAGTACTTTGGCAGGAGGGGTATAAGAGGAAGTTCACTAAAATAAGTGCGTTATTTGGTAACAATGAAACCATGGTACGTCTTTTGGTAAATACCAATTTTTGGGTACGCCCTTTGGTAAATTGCCGTATTAATTTTAGATAAAATTGTTACGTTGAAAGTGCTCCACAAATTAAGCGCATAACATATTACCATAGTTATTTATTATTCCAATCGGGTAGTTTCTCTAAGTTGGCTGGGAGCCCGGTCAGATCACGTTTCGATTAGACCAAGCTGATTGAGTCAAGTCTTGGTCAGGCCAAGATAGGCAGGTGCACCAGACATCGATCCAGCTTGAGTGATCAAGGTTCGAGATTATTCGGGTCGGGGTCGGTCAGCGATATCCGGTTGGATGTTCCTGATCAGGAGGCACCGATCGGGGATGCTCGGTCGGGCAAAATTAGGGGCACCTGTCAGACCCCCCCAGAAAAGGAAGCGTTTGGTACAGAGTGGTTCTCCCGGTCGGGCGGGCCCGGTCGGGAATCACCGGTCGAGGACGTTCGGTCAGGCAAAGTTAGAAGCACTTGTCAGGACAAGGGAGCATGCAGTACCGAATGGCCCTCCCGATCGGGGATTCACGGTCAGGAGTGCTCGGTTGGGCACTCTGGGTCGGGCACCTGGGCACCGTTCCCAAAACGTGAGTAGTAGAGAAGCATGTCCTATTCGACCAACCATTTTCATCCGCTCGGAGAAGGTCTGGTAGGATCGTAGCTGCCATATTGGACGTACTCGAGTAATCAAAGGGCCACATCAGTAAGAGGATCTCCCAAATCTCCCCATTATGAGGAAAAGACAGCTATCCTATGTTGATGTAGTCTGGCCCTGATTGTTGTTTTGGTGTTGACACCTATTTTAGTTTAGGTGGATGATTATTGATGATGATTAAGTCCTAATCGGGGATCAGACATGGTATAGAAAATCCTAGCTTGGAGGGCTGGGTGTTGGAAAATCCTAACCTGGAGGGTTAGGTGTTGAAAATCCTAGCTTGGAGGGCTAGATGTGTGAAAAGTCCTAATTCGGAAGAGGTGGGTGAAAAGTCCTAGCTTGGAGGGCTAGGTGAAAAGTCCTAACTTGGAGGGTTAGGTGCAAATTCCCATCTTGGAGAATTAGGTGAAAAAGTCCTGGCTTGGAGGGTCAGGTCCTAGCTTGGAGGGCTAGGTTTGGAAAAGTCATAATTCGGAAGGGTTGGGTGAAAAGTCCTAGCTTGGAGGGCTAGGTGAAAAGTCCTAACTTGGAGGGTTAGGTGCAAATTCCCAACTTGGAGAGTTAGGTGAAAAATCCTTAGCTTGGAGGGCTAAGGTGAATGAAAACCTAGCTTGGAGGGCTAGGTTGAGTCTCTGGATCGGTCTGGTGATCGATCAGGGAAGCTGGCACACTGCTCCTTCGTAGATCGGTCTGGTGACCGATCCAGCGATGACTGATCGGTCTGGTGACCGATCAGGGAGTATGCGTTCCACCCACTAACTGGCTCCTGATCGGTCTGGTGACCGATCAGGGAGCAAACAGTGAGCTTGAGTTCCCTTGCTGAACTGCTGCTGATCGGTCTGATGACCGATCAGGATCACTGTGCAGATCGTTCTGGAGAACGATCCAGCTTCGCGGGTTCCTCACTAAGATCGATCAGGATGGTGCCTGATCGGTCTGGTCATGATCTGATCGGTCTTGTAACGACCCGGAAAAATTTTCTTAATATTTTCTTTAAAATATTAAGCATGTCTAGATAATTTTCCGAAGGACCTAGAAATATTATTATGAACCTTAGCCTAGGAACCCATGTTTTTCTCATTTAAATTAAGAAACTAAGTATTAATGGGCTCTATATATGCTTTCTAGTACCATGATTATTGGTGGATTTTAGGTAGAATTTAATATAAAAATAAATGGATTTTAATGAGAAATATTAACATAATTATGGGGGAATTTTTAAAGAAATTTCGAAATAATAGGAAATAAAATAAAAATAAAATAGGAAATTAGTGCATGCACCAAGGATTGAACCTTGGACCTCTTGTACAACCAAGCATGCACTAACCAATTCACCTAGTAAGGGAGTGCTATGAGGGAATGAAGTGGATTCTTATTAAGGCTTGGGAGAGAATGAAGAGACACCATGACTCTTCACTTACCCTCCTTAATGTGGCATAAAAGCATAAGAGAGGGAGTTACATTTCTCCTCTCCTCTTCCATCAAGTCAATTGCTTTTCTCTTCTTCTTCCTCCCCTTCTAGCCGAAAATCCCAAGCCCCCTTCTCCCTTGGGAAAATTTCACATAAGCCCCATCTTGAAGATCCAAGGCATCTATAAGGATACAAGGACTAAGGGAAAGTTTAGAGACAAGGAGGTTCTCTTGTTATCTTCTATTCAAAGTTTGTAAGTAAGATCAAGGAAGGTAAGACCCCCTCACCTGTGGTATGATAGCTTTCAAGTTATTTGTCATGATCTAAGGTTTATTGGCATGATATGTTGGAAAAAAATCCATGGTTAGGGCTTATGGAGGTTTCGGCCAAGCCTTGTTTGGACTAGAAATCATGTTAAAAAACTTCCTTTATGTTTTCAAATGTTTACTCATGATAAGTTAAGCCTAAAAGTATGATTTTAGAAGTTTTGTAGCACCCTAGAAACCCCCTAGGGTTTCGGCCACACCAAAGTTAAGGGGCTAGGGTAAACTCCAACCTTTCCAAGCATGATTAATATGTGTCCTATGATGCCTTATGGGTAATAATGGTGTTAAATGAACATTATCATGGGCTTGTTACCCTTCTAGGGTTTCGGCCAACCCTTGCTTTAGGCCAAGGACTTAGAGTTAAGCCCAATCAAGGGTTCAAATGATTTTCTATGGCATGATATGTAAGATAAGGGATGTTAATCATGATCTAGGCAAATTTTCCATGGACCCATGGTCCTTTAGGGCTTTCGGCCAAGACCCAAACCTAGGGTTTGGCTTGAGTTAAGGTCTCAAGAATGCATGTTTATAAGTTACCATGATGCTAGTACATAGTTAAGCATGATGTAAGGATCTTCTTGTAACAAAAATCTTAGTTTATGGGTTATGTAACATGACCTTGTATGGTTGTTTTTATGTGATGTTTTAATCATGAATATTTAGATCATATACCATGAATATATGTAATTGATGTCGGAGTATGTTATGATAAATAGGATGAGGCATGTATGTTGATAAACGCTTATAATGGATTTATGATTCATGAAGGTATATGCATGTTTTATGATGAATGCCATGAACCCTAGTAGTAGGTGTTAGGTTTATATGTAGTTTACCATCCATGTTTTATGATGAATACTAGGATTATGTATGCTAGATGAAATGTATCATGTATGAAGTGTATGTTTATTATGTATCATGATCATGCAAGCTTTATGAACCAGGATAAAGTTATGACTAGAAATATTATTACGCATGTATGTCCTATTTTATTAATAAAGAATGATAAGTATGAATGAAGATGATGATTATGCCTTAAGTATGAATGATAAGTATGAATGATGAAGGCATAACGATGATATGAAGTAAGTATGAATGATAAGTATGAATGACAAGTATGAATGATGAAGCATGCATAGTTATTTTATTTTATGAATGGGGCTTGTACCGGACCGAAGTAAGGGTCCAAGGGAAGGGCACCTTAAGAACGCCCCGGTTCTGGACTACCGACTATGCTGTCCACGGTTCTGGCACTACCGAAGCTGAGCAACAGGGATGGGCACCTTAAGAACGCCCCGGTTCTGGGACTACCGACTATGCTGTCTTTACCCTAGTAGGTCGGGGCTCGCTACCTCGTATTTACTTAGGGATGCGCGCTTATGATGTATGTATGTGGTACAAGCCGGGGACCCCAATGATGTTATGTTTATGCTAAGCATTTAAAAGTATGATTTTAAAACTAAGCATCCTTATGTAGTAAATACATTTGCCTCATTCATACATCCATGTTATGCATCGCGCCAGGGTAAGTATACTTTATGTTTATGTTTATGCTCATATCTTATGCTATGATAAGTATGTTTCATATTCACGTATGCTAAGAATTATGCCATGTATAAGCATGTCTCATGTTCATGTATGTTAAGATTTATGTCATGCTAAGTATGTTGTAGATCTATGGTTATGTTAGGAATCATGCTATTTAGATGTTCATATATTCACGTATGCTAAGAATTATGTCATGTATAAGCATGTCTCATGTTCATGTATGTTAAGATTTATGTCATGCTAAGTATGTTGTAGATTTATGGTTATGTTAGGAATCATGCTATGTAGTTGTTCATATGCTTCTGACTTATGCCATGACTATGTTTATGTTTATGTTCAGAGTTATGTTATGTCAAGATACTTGATATGTTTATGTTTAAGTGACATATGGTTTTAGTGAGTAGGAAAGGGTCTTACTAAGCCTGTGTGCTTATAGTCTTATTTTCCTCGTACCGCAGATCAAGCAAGAGGTTACTAAGGGAAGCAGCAGGAGAGGCAAAGCATGTGTGTGTGTGGCGGTGACTTGGCAAAGGATTCCTCTTATTTACACATATCGCATGTCTTGGGTCTTGGAAATGCCTCCTTAGATTTTATGTTACGTTTATAATGGTTATGCCTGATGAATGACTTAAGACTCATGATGCTATGTTTATGGATAAGTTACTTGCTACTTATGATGATGATGAATAAGTTATGGAACGGTTAGGTCATGATGCTATGCATGTAGTTTATGAATGACAAGTTAGCATGTATAGATGTTTCATGATTAGTTGCATGGTTAAAAGCATGTTAGAAAAAAATGATTCCGCTGCATTAAGATGTTTTAAGTCCATGTTGTTTAGCGTAACGATGCCTATCTCGCCACACCACAAGGTGTGGGGAAAAGGCGGGCGTTACAGGTTGGTATCAGAGCCATTGCCATCTCACTACACACACATCAAGCCTCCTTCCTGCCGCTTCCAAGTAAGTACCTTTTCGGTATAAATTATGATAGTAAGTACTCTTACGATATGTTATGTTTCTAGAATATGCAAGTATGACTGATTTCTTATGATAGATAATAGCAAGTACTTGTAAGAAATGTGAACATGAACGATACTTTCTTTTATGTATATATTAATTAAATAATTTAGGATTTAATATGGGGAGGAATAACAATAACTCATATTATCCATACTTGTCCTTTATGAAGGAAAGCATGGCTAGAAGGCAGAGTAACAGACTTAATGAGACTACCCCCTCGCCTGACCTGATGCAATTAGTGACCCAACTTCAGCGTCAAGTCACCGAGCAGCAGCAAACCATCAATACCCTGATGAACCAACAAGAAAATTCTACTACTCCTCCGTCGAACCAGACTGCTATACATGTCGCACCTACGGTTATGCAAACTCCTCCGTCAGGCTCGACCACTGTAGCACGACAAGAGGCTTATCTGATCCAGTGGTTGAGGCTGAAGCCGGAAAATTTCTCGGGTGTTGGTGAACCGTGGGACGCTCAAGCGTGGTTCAAGACCGTAGAAAGTACAATGGAGCTGCTGGACTGGCCTGAACAAGAGAAGATCAAATGTGCATCATTCTGCCTTTCTGGAGATGCCAGAATGTGGTGGGAAAGGGTCAAGGCCAAGAGACAGGTGAACCAGATGACGTGGTCAGATTTCGAGTCAGAATTCTTCGAAGAATTCTTCAACATGCAGGTCACCAATAAACACTACGACGAGTTCACGAAATTCCGACAGGGCAACCTTTCAGTCAATGAAGCCATGAAGAAATTTAATCGACTGGCTCGCTTATGCCCTGAGCTGGTTCGCACTGAGAAGGAGAGGGTTCGCCTTATGTTAAAGATGTTGCGGCCCGAAATAGCTCTGAACGTGGCCGGTGGAGTTAACAGACCGCAGACTGCAGAGGAGCTGTTTAGTAGTGCCCTACTCACCGAACATTACCTGAACAATATCAATCAACAAAGGAAGGCAGTAAATGAAAGTAAGAATCAAGTTCACTCCGGGATTCTCGATTCGTTATCTTTCATTTTCCTTAAATGTTCCTTCCTTTTTATTAACACTCAGGGGGTCAGAAACCTCAGAGTACCAACGCGAATTGGAAAGGAAACCAGACTGGTAAATGGCAGCCATGGAACAACCCCCAAGGGAGCCCCGCAAATAAGCAGTCCCGGTTTCCCCTGTGTGCTACATGCGGGAAAATGCACCCCGGGGAATGCCGCAAGGGTACGAACCGGTGCTTCATCTGCGGAGTAGAAGGGCACATGGCCTCGTACTTTCCTACCAAGAACCCGGCATCTTCCCAACAGCTTGTTCAGTACCAAGGTGCACCCGCGAAGCTACATTATATACAAGCGGAGCCAGAGAGTATGCTGATGAACCCGAAAGGATTGGAGGCCCCATCAACTATGGCGGATGCCAGGGTTTTCTCTATTACTAAGGAAGATGCTGCGATTGCTTCAACGGTTGTCACAGGTCAGATACTTATTTACAGTCAGTATGCTACCGCATTATTTGATATTGGGGCAACGCACTCGTTCATCTCTACATGCTACACCAAGAAGATAGATATGTCTCCACAAGTTTTAGATTGCAAGTTCTTAACAACCCTGCCTTCGGGAGAAATAATGACATCCACTCACGTGTTGCGTGCGGTGCCAGTCGGAATTGCGGAAAGAGAACTCTACTGCGATCTGATAGTACTCGACATGCAGGACTATGATGTTATAATGGGAATGGATTTTCTGAGTAAATACGGTGCTTCTGTTGAGTGCCGTAAACGAAGGGTGGTTTTTCAACCCGAAGCAGATTCCACGTTTGAATTTATCGGGGAGCCAAGGAAAAGGACCCGGAAATTCTTATCGACTCTCAAGGCAAGGAAGATGTTAGATAAGGGATATACTGGTTTTCTAGCACATGTGGTTGACGTAGGTCAAACAAAGGATCAGAAGTTGGAAAATGTCAGAGTAGTATGCGAGTACCCAGAGGTATTCCCAGAGGAATTACCGGGATTAGCTCCTGATAGAGAAGTGGAATTTGAGATCGAATTGGTCCCTGGTACTAACCCGATCTCCAAGGCACCCTACCGGATGGCGCCGGTTGAGTTAAAAGAACTTCAAGAACAGCTGCAGGAGTTGCTCGATAAGGGACTTATTCGCCCTAGTCATTCCCCATGGGGAGCTCCGGTACTGTTTGTGAAGAAGAAGGACGGATCTATGCGAATGTGCATAGATTATCGAGCACTGAACAATGTAACGATCAAGAACAGGTATCCCCTTCCGAGAATAGATGACCTGTTTGATCAATTAAAAGGAGCTACTGTGTTCTCGAAAATTGATCTGAGGTCTGGTTATCATCAAGTCAAAGTAAAACAGGATGATATTCCGAAGACAACTTTTCGAACCAGGTACGGACATTTCGAGTTTGTTGTCATGTCTTTCGGCGTGACCAATGCTCCTGCGATGTTTATGGACCTTATGAATCGAGTGTTCTCGTCTTTTCTCGATAAATTTGTAATCGTCTTCATCGACGATATCATTATTTATTCAAGAAACCAAGAGGAGCACGCCGAACATTTGAGGATAGTACTACAGACTCTCCAGGAAAAGCAACTGTACGCCAAGTTCTCCAAATGTGAGTTCTAGCTTGACCAAGTAGGGTTTTTGGGACATATTATTTCCAAGGATGGGGTTATGTTAGACCCGACAAAGATTGAAGTTGTGAAAAACTGGAGTCGGCCGAGGAACGCCAGCGAAATCAGAAGTTTCCTTGGGCTAGCGGGCTATTATCGGAAATTTATGGAGGACTTCGCAAGGATTGCAGCCCCTTTAACAGCTCTCACCCGGCAGGATAAGAAATATGAATGGACGGAAAGCTATGAAAGGAGTTTCTTGGAGCTGAAAAGGAGACTTACAAGTGCTCCAATTCTTACCCTTCCGGAAGGTAACCAGAGCTTCGACATGTATAGCGACACCTCCCGACTGGGACTTGGAGCGGTGCTTATGCAAAATGGCAGAGTCATTGCCTACGCCTCTAGGCAACTTAAAGAACATGAACAGAATTACCCCACCCACGATCTGGAATTAGCCGCTGTAGTCTTCGCTCTTAAGATATGGAGGCACTATCTGTATGGAGCACAGTGCAGGATTTATACAGACCACCAGAGTCTGCGGTATTTCTTCACTCAGAAAGATCTAAATATGAGACAACGCCGATGGTTGGAGTTGGTAAAGGACTATGACTGTGAGATCTTATATCATCCAGGAAAGGCAAACAAAGTGGCCGATGCACTCAGCCGGAAGTCAAGTGCCACCTTGATGTCTATATCTAGATTACCCCGACCACTCGAAAGGGAAATTATGAGGTCTGGGGTCGAGATCATCTCCGGATGGCTTTCTACCATGACACTATCACCGACGCTGTTCGAGGACATATTGGACAAACAAGATGGTGATCCTAGCCTTCAGAGAATCAAACAAGAGATCCTAGAAGGAAAGGGCGATGGTTTTCGTATCGCCAACGGGGGAGTAATCTATCTTAGGGATCGTCTCTGTATTCCTAATGATCCGGAGTTACGGAGAGCGATATTAGTTGAAGCTCATGAAACCCCTTATTCAATGCATCCAGGATCCACCAAGATGTATCAAGATCTAAATGAGAAATTCTGGTGGTCCTGTATGAAGAGAGATGTGGCTCAGCATGTTGGCACTTGCCTGACCTGCCAACGAGTGAAGGCAGAACACCAGCGACCCGGAGGAGTTCTGCAGCCACTTCCGATTCCGGAATGGAAATGGGAAGACATCTCGATGGATTTTATTTCGGGACTTCCCAAGACTACAAATGGATATGACGCGGTATGGGTAATTGTGGACAGGTTGACGAAGTCTGCTCACTTCTTAGCTATCAAGATGACTTATTCGATTGAGCAACTGGCTCAATTATATACTAAGGAGATAATTAGACTTCATGGAGTTCCCAAGACCATCATCTCAGATAGGGATGGTCGTTTCACTTCACATTTCTGGGAGGGTGTCCAGAAGTCCCTCGGCACCAAATTACGATTCAGTACAGCTTTTCATCCTCAGACTGACGGGCAAACTGAACGGGTGAATCAAGTGCTGGAAGACATGTTACGAGCTTGTGCTCTGGATTTCAAAGGGAGCTGGTGTCGATATCTATGTTTGGCGGAATTCGCCTACAATAATAGCTACCAAGCTACTATCGGCATGGCACCTTATGAAGCTCTGTACGGTAGGAGATGTAGGTCTCTAATCTATTGGTACGAAGGTGGTGAGAAGAAGGCGATGGGGCTTACGACAGATCTCATCGACGACACCACCCAAGCTATACAGACCATTCGACGACGGATAGAAGCTGCACAGAGTCGACAGAAGAGTTATGCAGATGTCCGGCGTAGACCACTGGAATTCAATATTGGGGATCTGGTATTCCTTAAAGTGGCTCCGATGAAAGGGATAACGAGATTCGGGAAGAAAGGGAAATTGAGTCCGCGATATGTGGGACCGTACCTGGTACTGAAAAGAGTTGGCAAAGTGGCGTATGAACTGGAGCTGCCTCAGGAAATGTCAGCTATTCATAATGTGTTCCATGTGTCAATGCTTAAGAAGTGTATTCCAAGCATGGACCAAGTGATTGAGCCACAGTCGGTACCAGTTCAGGAGGACCTAAGTTATGAAAGCCGACCTATCCAGATCTTGGATCGGGAAGTCAAGAAGCTAAGGAACAAGGAAGTGCCCTTAGTCAAGGTCCTATGGCAAAGTCAACGGTTCGAGGAAGCTACCTGGGAACGCGAGGACGAGATGAGACACAAGTACCCGGAGCTATTCTAAGTTCGAGGACGAACTTTCAAGAGGTATGGGGGATTGTAACGACCCGGAAAATTTTCTTAATATTTTCTTTAAAATATTAAGCATGTCTAGATAATTTTCCGAAGGACCTAGAAATATTATTATGAACCTTAGCCTAGGAACCCATGTTTTTCTCATTTAAATTGAGAAACTAAGTATTAATGGGCTCTATATGGGCTTTCTAGTACCATGATTATTGGTGGATTTTAGGTAGAATTTAATATAAAAATAAATAGATTTTAATGAGAAATATTAACATAATTATGGGAGAATTTTTAAAGAAATTTCGAAATAATAGGAAATAAAATAAAAATAAAATAGGAAATTAGTGCATGCACCAAGGATTGAACCTTGGACCTCTTGTACAACCAAGCATGCACTAACCAATTCACCTAGCAAGGGAGTGCTATGAGGGAATGAAGTGGATTCTTGTTAAGGCTTGGGAGAGAATGAAGAGACACCATGACTCTTCACTTACCCTCCTTAATGTGGCATAAAAGCATAAGAGAGGGAGTTACATTTCTCCTCTCCTCTTCCATCAAGTCAATTGCTTTCCTCTTCTTCTTCCTCCCTTCTAGCCGAAAACCCAAGCCCCCTTCTCCCTTGGGAAAAGTTCACATAAGCCCCATCTTGAAGATCTAAGGCTCTACAAGGATACAAGGACTAAGGGAAAGTTTAGAGACAAGGAGGTTCTCTTGTTATCTTCTATTCAAAGTTTAAGCAAGATCAAGGAAGGTAAGACCCCCTCACCTGTGGTATGATAGCTTTCAAGTTATTGTCATGATCTAAGTTTATTGGCATGATATGTTGGAAAAAATCCATGGTTAGGGCTTATGGAGGTTTCGGCCAAGCCTTGTTTGGACTAGAAATCATGTTAAAAAACTTCCTTTATGTTTTCAAATGTTTACTCATGATAAGTTAAGCCTAAATGTATGATTTTAGAAGTTTTGTAGCACCCTAGAAACCCCCTAGGGTTTCGGCCACACCAAAGTTAAGGGGCTAGGGTAAACTCCAACCTTTCCAAGCATGATTAATATGTGTCCTATGATGCCTTATGGGTAATAATGGTGTTAAATGAACTTTACCATGGGCTTGTTACCCTTCTAGGGTTTCGGCCAACCCTTGCTTTAGGCCTAGGACTTGGAGTTAAGCCCAATCAAGGGTTCAAATGATTTTCTATGGCATGATATGTAAGATAAGGGATGTTAATCATGATCTAGGCAAATTTTCCATGGACCCATGGCCTTTAGGGCTTTCGGCCAAGACCCAAACCTAGGGTTTGGCTTGAGTTAAGGTCTCAAGAATGCATGTTTATAAGTTACCATGATGCTAGTACATAGTTAAGCATGATGTAAGGATCTTCATGTAACAAAAATCTTAGTTTATGGGTTATGTAACATGACCTTGTATGGTTGTTTTTATGTGATGTTATAATCATGAATATTTAGATCATATACCATGAATATATGTAATTGATGTAGGAGTATGTTATGATAAATAGGATGAGGCATGTATGTTGATAAACGCTTATAATGGATTTATGATTCATGAAGGTATATGCATGTTTTATGATGAATGCCATGAACCCTAGTAGTAGGTGTTAGGTTTATATATAGTTTACCATCCATGTTTTATGATGAATACTAGGATTATTTATGCTAGATGAAATGTATCATGTATGAAGTGTATGTTTATTATATATCATGATCATGCAAGCTTTATGAACCAGGATAAGGTTATGACTAGAAATATGATTACGCATGTATGTCCTATTTTATGAATAAAGAATGATAAGCATAAATGAAGATGATGGTTATGCCTTAAGTATGAATGATAAGTATGAATGATGAAGGCATAACGATGATATGAAGTAAGTATGAATGATAAGTATGAATGACAAGTATGAATGATAAAGCATGCATAGTTATTTTATTTTATGAATGGGGCTTGTACCGGACCGATGTAAGGGTCCAAGGGATGGGCACCTTAAAAACGCCTTGGTTCTGGACTACCGACTATGTTGTCCACGGTTCTGGCACTTCCGAAGCTGTACAACAGGGATGGGCACCTTAAGAATGCCCCGGTTCTGGGACTACCGACTATGCTGTCCTTACCCTAGTAGGTCGGGGCTCGCTACCTCGTATTTACTTAGGGATGCGCGCTTATGATGTATGTATGTGGTACAAGCCGGGGACCCCAATGATGTTATGTTTATGCTAAGCATTTAAAAGTATGATTTTAAAACTAAGCATCCTTATGTAGTAAATACATTTGCCTCATTCATACATCCATGTTATGCATCGCGCCAGGGTAAGTATACTTTATGTTTATGTTTATGCTCATATCTTATGCTATGATAAGTATGTTTCATATTCACGTATGCTAAGAATTATGCCATGTATAAGCATGTCTCATGTTCATGTATGTTAAGATTTATGTCATGCTAAGTATGTTGTAGATCTATGGTTATGTTAGGAATCATGCTATGTAGATGTTCATATATTCACGTATGCTAAGAATTATGCCATGTATAAGCATGTCTCATGTTCATGTATGTTAAGATTTATGTCATGCTAAGTATGTTGTAGATCTATGGTTATGTTAGGAATCATGCTATGTAGTTGTTCATATGCTTCTGACTTATGCCATGACTATGTTTATGTTTATGTTCAGAGTTATGTTATGTCAAGATACTTGATATGTTTATGTTTAAGTGACGTATGGTTTTAGTGAGTAGGAAAGGGTCTTACTAAGCCTGTGTGCTTATAGTCTTATCTTCCTCGTACCGCAGATCAAGCAAGAGGTTACTAAGGGAAGCAGCAGGAGAGGCAAAGCATGTGTGTGTGTGGCGGTGACTTGGCAGAAGGATTCCTCTTATTTACACATATCGCATGTCTTGGGTTTTGGAAATGGCTCCTTAGATTTTATGTTACGTTTATAATGGTTATGCCTGATGAATGACTTAAGACTCATGATGCTATGTTTATGGATAAGTTACTTGCTACTTATGATGATGATGAATAAGTTATGGAACGGTTAGGTCATGATGCTATGCATGTGAGTTTATGAATGATAAGTTTAGGCATGTATAGATGTTTCATGTATTAGTTGCATGGTTAAAAGCATGTTTAGAAAAAAATGATTCCGCTGCATTAAGATGTTCTCTAAGTCCATGTTTGTTTAGCGTAACGACGCCTTTCTCGTCACATCATATGGTGGGGGAAAAAGGCAGGCATTACAGGTTGGTATCAGAGCATTTGCCATCTCACTACACACACATCAAGCCTCCTTCCTGCCGCTTCCAAGTAAATACCTTTCGGTATAATTTATGATAGTAAGCACTCTTACGATATGTTATGCTTCTAGAATATGCAAGTATGAAGGATGTCTTATGATAGATAATGGCAAGTACTTGCAAGATATGTGAACATGAACGATACTTTCTTTTATATATATATTAATTAAATAATTTAGAATTTAATAGGGGGAGGTATAACAATAACTCATATTATCCATACTTGTCCTTTATGAAGGAAGGCATGGCTAGGAGGCAGAGTAACAGACTTAATGAGACTACCCCCCTCGCCTGACCTGATGCAATTAGTGACCCAACTTCAGCGTCAAGTCACCGAGCAGCAGCAAACCATCAATACCCTGATGAACCAACAAGAAAATTCTACTACTCCTCCGGCGAACCAGACTGCTATACCTATCGCACCTACGGTTATGCAAACTCCTCCGTCAGGCTCGACCACTGTAGCACGACAAGAGGCTTATCTGATCCAGTGGTTGAGGCTGAAGCCGGAAAATTTCTCGGGTGTTGGTGAGCCGTGGGACGCTCAAGCGTGGTTCAAGACCGTAGAGAGTACAATGGAGCTGCTGGACTGGCCTGAACAAGAGAAGATCAAATGTGCATCATTTTGCCTTTCTGGAGATGCCAGAATGTGGTGGGAAAGGGTCAAGGCCAAGAGACAGGTGAACCAGATGACGTGGTCAGATTTCGAGTCAGAATTCTTCGAAGAATTCTTCAACATGCAGGTCACCAATAAACACTACGACGAGTTCACGGAATTCCGACAGGGCAACCTTTCAGTCAATGAAGCCATGAAGAAATTTAATCGACTGGCTCGCTTATGCCCTGAGCTGGTTCGCACTGAGAAGGAGAGGGTTCGCCTTATGTTAAAGATGTTGCGGCCCGAAATAGCTCTGAACGTGGCCGGCGGAGTTAACAGACCGCAGACTACAGAGGAGCTGTTTAGTAGTGCCCTACTCACCGAACATTACCTGAACAATATCAATCAACAAAGGAAGGCAGTAAATGAAAGTAAGAATAACAGGGCGTTATCCAGAAACACATCAGAAACCTCAGAGTACCAACGCGAATTGGAAAGGAAACCAGACTGGTAAACAGCAGCCATGGAACAACCCCCAAGGGGGCCCAGCAAATAAGCAGTCCCGGTTTCCCCTGTGTGCTACATGCGGGAAAATGCACCCCGGGGAATGCCGCAAGGGTACGAACCGGTGCTTCATCTGCGGAGTAGAAGGGCACATGGCCTCGTACTGTCCTACCAAGAACCCGACATCTTCCCAACAGCTTGTTCAGTACCATGGTGCACCCGCGAAGCTACATTATATACAAGCGGAGCCGGAAAGTATGCTGATGAACCCGGAAGGATTGGAGGCCCCATCAACTATGGCGGATGCCAGGGTTTTCTCTATTACTAAGGAAGATGCTGCGATTGCTTCAACGGTTGTCACAGGTCAGATACTTATTTACAGTCAGTATGCTACCGCATTATTTGATACTGGGGCAACGCACTCGTTCATCTCTACATGCTACATCAAGAAGATAGATATGTCTCCACAAGTTTTAGATTGCAAATTCTTAACAACCCTGCCTTCGGGAGAGATAATGACATCCACTCATGTGTTGCGTGCGGTGCCAGTCGGAATTGCGGAAAGAGAACTCTACTGCGATCTGATAGTACTCGACATGCAGGACTATGATGTTATAATGGGAATGGATTTTCTGAGTAAATACGGTGCTTCTGTTGAGTGCCGTAAACGAAGGGTGGTTTTTCAACCCGAAGCAGATTCCACGTTTGAATTTATCGGGGAGCCAAGGAAAAGGACCCGGAAATTCTTATCGACTCTCAAGGCAAGGAAGATGTTAGATAAGGGATATACTGGTTTTCTAGCACATGTGGTTGACATAGGTCAACCAAAGGATCAGGAGTTGGAAAATGTCAGAGTAGTATGCGAGTACCCAGAGGTATTCCCAGAGGAATTACCGGGATTAGCTCCTGATAGAGAAGTGGAATTTGAGATCGAATTGGTCCCTGGAACTAACCCGATCTCCAAGGCACCCTACCGGATGGCGTCGGTGGAGTTAAAAGAACTTCAAGAACAGCTGCAGGAGTTGCTCGATAAGGGACTTATTCGCCCTAGTCATTCCCCATGGGGAGCTCCGGTACTGTTTGTGAAGAAGAAGGACGGATCTATGCGAATGTGCATAGATTATCGAGCACTGAACAATGTAACGATCAAGAACAGGTATCCCCTTCCGAGAATAGATGACCTATTTGATCAATTAAAAGGAGCTACTGTGTTCTCGAAAATTGATCTGAGGTCTGGTTATCATCAAGTCAAAGTAAAACGGGAGGATATTCCGAAGACAGCTTTTCGAACCAGGTACGGACATTTCGAGTTTGTTGTCATGCCTTTCGGCGTGACCAATGCTCCTGCGATGTTTATGGACCTTATGAATCGAGTGTTCTCGTCTTTTCTCGATAAATTTGTAATCGTCTTCATCGACGATATCCTTATTTATTCAAGAAACCAAGAGGAGCACGCCAAACATCTGAGGGTAGTACTACAGACTCTCCGGGAAAAGCAACTGTACGCCAAGTTCTCCAAATGTGAGTTCTGGCTTGACCAAGTAGGGTTTTTGGGACATATTATTTCCAAAGATGGGGTTATGGTAGACCCGACAAAGATTGAAGCTGTGAAAAACTGGAGTCGGCCGAGGAACGCCAGCGAAATCAGAAGTTTCCTTGGGCTGGCGGGCTATTATCGGAAATTTGTGGAGGACTTCGCAAGGATTGCAGCCCCTTTAACAGCTCTCACCCGGCAGGATAAGAAATATGAATGGACGGAAAGCTGCGAAAGGAGTTTCTTGGAGCTGAAAAGGAGACTTACAAGTGCTCCAATCTTACCCTTCCAGAAGGTAATCAGAGCTTGACATATATAGCGATGCCTCCCGACTAGGACTTGGAGCTGTACTGATGCAGAATGGCAAGTCATTGACTACGCCTCTAGGCAACTTAAAGAATATGAACAGAATTACCCCACCCATGATCTGGAACTGGCCGCGGTGGTCTTCGCTCTTAAGATATGGAGGCACTATCTGTATGGAGCACAGTGCAGGATTTATACAGACCACTAGAGTCTGCGGTATTTCTTCACTCAGAAAGATCTAAATATGAGACAACGCCGATGGCTGGAGTTGGTAAAGGACTATGACTGTGAGATCTTATATCATCCAGGAAAGGCAAACAAAGTGGCCGATGCCCTCAGCCGGAAGTCAAGTGCCACCTTGATGTCTATATCTAGATTACCCCGACCACTCGAAAGGGAAATTATGAGGTCTGGGGTCGAGATCATCTCCGGATGGCTTTCTACCATGACACTATCACCGACACTGTTCGAGGACATATTGGACAAACAAGATGGTGATCCTAGCCTTCAGAGAATCAAACAAGAGATCCTAGAAGGAAAGGGCGATGGTTTTCGTATCGCCAACGGGGGAGTAATCTATCTTAGGGATCGTCTCTGTATTCCTAATGATCCGGAGCTACGGAGAGCGATATTAGTCGAAGCTCATGAAACCCCTTATTCAATGCATCCAGGATCCACCAAGATGTATCAAGATCTAAAAGAGAAATTCTGGTGGTCCGGTATGAAGAGAGATGTGGCTCAGCATGTTGGCACTTGCCTGACCTGCCAACGAGTGAAGCAGAACACCAGCGACCCGGAGGAGTTCTGTAGCCACTTCCGATTCCGGAATGGAAATGGGAAGATATCTCGATGGATTTTATTTCGGGACTTCCCAAGACTACAAATGGATATGATGCGGTATGGGTAATTGTGGATAGGTTGACGAAGTCTGCTCACTTCTTAGCTATCAAGATGACTTATTCGATTGAGCAACTGGCTCAATTATATACTAAGGAGATAATCAGACTTCATGGAGTTCCCATGACCATCATCTCAGATAGGGATGGTCGTTTCACTTCACATTTCTGGGAGGGTGTCCAGAAGTCCCTCGGCACCAAATTATGATTCAGTACAGCTTTTCATCCTCAGACTGACGGGCAAACTGAACGGGTGAATCAAGTGCTGGAAGACATGTTACGGGCTTGTGCTCTGGATTTCAAAGGGAGCTGGTGCCGATATCTATGTTTGGCGGAATTCGCCTACAATAATAGCTACCAAGCTACTATCGGCATGGCACCTTATGAAGCTCTGTACGGTAGGAGATGTAGGTCTCCAATCTGTTGGTACGAAGGTGGTGAAAAGAAGGCGATGGGGCTTACGACGGATCTCATCGACGACACCACCCAAGCTATACAGACCATTCGACGACGGATAGAAGCTGCACAGAGTCGACAGAAAAGTTATGCAGATGCCCGGCGTAGACCACTAGAATTCAATATTGGGGATCTGGTATTCCTTAAAGTGGCTCCGATGAAAGGGATAACGAGATTCGGGAAGAAAGGGAAATTGAGTCCGCGATATGTGGGACCGTACCTGGTACTGAAAAGAGTTGGCAAAGTGGCGTATGAACTGGAGTTGCCTCAGGAAATGTCAGCTATTCATAATGTGTTCCATGTGTCAATGCTTAAGAAGTGTATTCCAAACATGGACCAAGTGATTGAGCCACAGTCGGTACCAGTTCAGGAGGACCTAAGTTATGAAAGCCGACCTATCCAGATCATGGATCGGGAAGTCAAGGAGCTAAGGAACAAGGAAGTGCCCTTAGTCAAGGTCCTATGGCAAAGTCAACGGTTCGAGGAAGCTACCTGGGAACGCGAGGACGAGATGAGACACAAGTACCCGGAGCTATTCTAAGTTCGAGGACGAACTTTCAAGAGGTATGGGGGATTGCAACGACCAGGAAAATTTTCTTAATATTTTCTTTAAATTATTAAGCATGTCTAGATAATTTTTCGAAGGACCTAGAAATATTATTATGAACCTTAGCCTAGGAACTCATGTTTTTCTCATTTAAATTGAGAAATTAAGTATTAATGGGCTCTATATGGGATTTCTAGTACCATGATTATTGGTGAATTTTAGGTAGAATTTAATATAAAAATAAATGGATTTTAATGAGAAATATTAACATAATTATGGGGGAATTTTTAAAGAAATTTTGAAATAATAGGAAATAAAATAGGAAATTAGTGCATGCACCAAGGATTGAACCTTGAACCTCTTGTACAACCAAGCATGCACTAACCAATTCACCTAGCAAGGGAGTGCTATGAGGGAATGAAGTGGATTCTTGTTAAGGCTTGGGAGAGAATGAAGAGACACCATGACTCTTCACTTACCCTCCTTAATGTGGCATAAAAGCATAAGAGAGGGAGTTACATTTCTCCTCTCCTCTTCCATCAAGTCAATTACTTTCCTCTTCTTCTTCCTCCCCTTCTAGCCGAAAACCCCAAGCCCCCTTCTCCCTTGGGAAAAGTTCACATAAGCCCCATCTTGAAGATCTAAGGCCTCTACAAGGATACAAGGACTAAGGGAAAGTTTAGAGACAAGGAGGTTCTCTTGTTATCTTCTATTCAAAGTTTGTAAGCAAGATCAAGGAAGGTAAGACCCCCTCACCTGTGGTATGATAGCTTTCAAGTTATTTGTCATGATCTAAGGTTTATTGGCATGATATGTTGGAAAAAAATCCATAGTTAGGGCTTATGGAGGTTTCGGCCAAGCCTTGTTTGGACTAGAAATCATGTTAAAAACTTCCTTTATGTTTTCAAATGTTTACTCATGATAAGTTAAGCCTAAAAGTATGATTTTAGAAGTTTTGTAGCACCCTAGAAACCCCCTAGGGTTTCGGACACACCAAAGTTAAGGGGCTAGGGTAAACTCCAACCTTTCCAAGCATGATTAATATGTGTCCTATGATGCCTTATGGGTAATAATGGTGTTAAATGAACTTTACCATGGGCTTGTTACCCTTCTAGGGTTTCGGCCAACCCTTGCTTTAGGCCTAGGACTTGGAGTTAAGCCCAATCAAGGGTTCAAATGATTTTCTATGGCATGATATGTAAGATAAGTGATGTTAATCATGATCTAGGCAAATTTTCCATGGACCCATGGTCCTTTAGGGCTTTCGGCCAAGACCCAAACCTAGGGTTTGGCTTGAGTTAAGGTCTCAAGAATGCATGTTTATAAGTTACCATGATGCTAGTACATAGTTAAGCATGATGTAAGGATCTTCATGTAACAAAAATCTTAGTTTATGGGTTATGTAACATGACCTTGTATGGTTGTTTTTATGTGATGTTTTAATCATGAATATTTAGATCATATACCATGAATATATGTAATTGATGTAGGAGTATATTATGATAAATAGGATGAGGCATGTATGTTGATAAACGCTTATAATGGATTTATGATTCATGAAGGTATATGTATGTTTTATGATGAATGTCATGAACCCTAGTAGTAGGTGTTAGGTTTATATGTAGTTTACCATCCATGTTTTATGATGAATACTAGATTATGTATGCTAGATGAAATGTATCATGTATGAAGTGTATGTTTATTATGTATCATGATCATGCAAGCTTTATGAACCAGGATAAGGTTATGACTAGAAATATGATTACGCATGTATGTCCTATTTTATGAATAAAGAATGATAAGTATGAATGAAGATGATGGTTAAGCCTTAAGTATGAATGATAAGTATGAATGATGAAGGCATAACGATGATATGAAGTAAGTATGAATGATAAGTATGAATGACAAGTATGAATGATGAAGCATGCATAGTTATTTTATTTTATGAATGGGGCTTGTACCGGACCGAAGTAAGGGTCCAAGGGATGGGCACCTTAAGAACGCCCCGGTTCTGGACTACCGACTATGCTGTCCATGGTTCTGGCACTACCGAAGCTGTGCAACAGGGATGGGCACCTTAAGAACGCCCCGGTTCTGGGACTACCGACTATGCTGTCCTTACCCTAGTAGGTCGAGGCTCGCTACCTCGTATTTACTTAGGGATGCGCGCTTATGATGTATGTATATGGTACAAGCCGGGGACCCCAATAATGTTATGTTTATGCTAAGCATTTAAAAGTATGATATTAAAACTAAGCATCCTTATGTAGTAAATACATTTGACTCATTCATACATCCATGTTATGCATCGCGCCAGGGTAAGTATACTTTATGTTTATGTTTATGCTCATATCTTATGCTATGATAAGTATGTTTCATATTCACGTATGCTAAGAATTATGCCATGTATAAGCATGCCTTATGTTCATGTATGTTAAGATTTATGTCATGCTAAGTATGTTGTAGATCTATGGTTATGTTAGGAATCATGCTATGTAGTTGTTCATATATTCACGTATGCTAAGAATTATGTCATGTATAAGCATGTTTCATATTCATGTATGCTAAGAATTATGCCATGTATAAGCATGTCTCATGTTCATGTATGTTAAGATTTATGCCATGCTAAGTATGTTGTAGATCTATGGTTATGTTAGGAATCATGCTATGTAGTTGTTCATATGCTTCTGACTTATGTCATGACTATGTTTATGTTTATGTTCAGAGTTATGTTATGTCAAGATACTTGATATGTTTATGTTTAAGTGACGTTGGTTTTAGTGAGTAGGAAAGGGTCTTACTAAGCCTGTGTGCTTATAGTCTTATCTTCCTCGTACCGCAAATCAAGCAAGAGGTTACTAAGGGAAGCAGCAGGAGAGGCAAAGCATGTGTGTGTGTTGCGGTGACTTGGCAGAAGGATTCCTCTTATTTACACATATCGCATGTCTTGGGTTTTGGAAATGCCTCCTTAGATTTTATGTTACGTTTATAATGGTTATGCCTGATGAATGACTTAAGACTCATGATGCTATGTTTATGGATAAGTTACTTGCTACTTATGATGATGATGAATAAGTTATGGAACGGTTAGGTCATGATGCTATGCATGTAAGTTTATGAATGACAAGTTTAGGCATGTATAGATGTTACATGTATTAGTTGCATGGTTAAAAGCATGTTTAGAAAAAAATGATTCGGCTGCATTAAGATGTTCTCTAAGTCCATGTATGTTTAGCGTAACGACGCCTTTCTCTCGACATCATAAGGTGGGGGAAAAAGGCGGGCGTTACAACACTTAACTTGACTAACCCCAGCGAATACTACTGTCTATAACAGTTAGTAAGTAGCTAATTAGATTAAACAGGACCTGAGCTAGATAATTCAAATTGATTTGGTCTAAGTTTATACCTTGAATTGGTTTAGTACAGCACATTATTCTTTTGCTATATTTTAATGCAATTTTTTTTTGCTATTTTGCTTTGTTTTTTGATATATGGCAAAGGGGGAGAGATTGAAAAGGAGAGAAGATTTGAAAATTAAATTTTTTTTTCAAATTTTAAAATTTCAAAACTTTATCCTTTCTTCAAAAAGTACTTAATCTAAGTGGCCTTCAAAATTGTTTTCTTTCAAAACTGTCTTTAAGTACTTAATTTAAAATTTCAAAACTTTATCCTTTCTTCAAAAAGTACTTAATCTAAGTTGCCTTCAAAACTGTTTTCTTTCAAAACTGTCTTTAAGTACTTGACCCAAGCTGTTTTCAAAAGTGTTTCTAAGTACTAAAAACTTAAGCTATGTTCAAAACTTTTTCTAAGTACTTATCTTAAATAGAAAAGTTTCTAAGTAAAAAGTTTCTAAAATACTAAATAGTTTGAATTTTTTTTTCAAAAATTTCTTTAGTAATAAAAAACTTTAGAAGATGTTTAGGAAATTTTCTACTAAGCTATTGACTTGAAAATTTTTTCCAAGTATAAATTTTCCAAGTGCCCAGCCAAAGTTTTTTGTTGGAAAATGTTTTCTAAAACTTCTTTTGAAAAAATCTTCTAAGTGTTGAAAAATCAATTCCATATTTAGACTTAGAAATTTTCAAACCCCACGAGCCTTTGAAAACCCTAGGGGGAGATTCCTTCCAGGGGGAGGAAACTAAACCGGTATTTCACCTGTTTGTTATTAACATAACTTTTTGAACTGGGTTGCCATAAATCAAAAAGGCGGAGATTGTTGGTGCAGACATCACCCAAGTCGAACCTTGATTTTGATAATGGCAAAGGGTTCAAAAGTTAAGTATTATTTGTGATCTAATATGTTACTTGAGTGTGCAGATTGAAGTCCTAGCGAACGACTGCTAGGCAGCTAGCGAAGGATTGCTAGGCATCGAAACCCTAAGACCTGGCGAAGGACGGCTGGGCACCTAGCGAAGGGCTGCTAGGAGTCTAAGACCTAGCGAAGGACTGCTAGGCACCAAGAGAAGGACTGCTTGGTAACGAAGACCTAGCGAAGGACTTCTAGGCACCAGGCGAAGGACTGCTTGTAACAAAGACCTAGCGAAGGACTGCTAGGCACCAGGCGAAGGACTGCTTGGTAACGAAGACCTGGCGAAGGATTGCTAGGCACCAGGCAAAGGACTGCTTGGTAACGAAGACCTGGCGAAGGACTGCTAGGCACCTGGCGAAGGACTGCTGGGCAAAAGTCCAACCGGAGGAGCCAGTTGGCAACAAGTAAATTCTCCTGAGAGGAGTAGGTGAGGACACATTCTCCGTCGAGGGAACAGTAGACGTCGGTTCGTCCTAGGGTTCCATTTAGGAGACTAGAAGTCAGAACCAAGACAGCTACGGCTGTAAAATTCACTAACATTCTTGCTTTGTTTTGTTTCGTACTAACCCTGGATGCAGAACCGAAGGAACGAGTTTCTGCAGCTCAGAACGCCCCAAAGGAGAGGGGCAGCAGCTGGGTCGGGCGCCCGGGAGGTCCCGGGCGCCCAAGGTCAAATCCAAACATGATTTGAGCAAGAAAACGGTTCAGAAGCTCACTGGTCCAGGCGCTCCCAAGCTCCCGGGCGCCCCCATGGTCCCGGGCGCCCCGGATGCCTCGGGCGCCCTGGGTCCAAGCCAACGAAGCAATTGGATTGAAGTTAGCCGAGAAGCCAACAAGACCAAGTCAAGCAGGGCGCCCTCTGTGTCCTAGGCACCCCCATCAAATCTCGAGCCCGATCCTGGAGGGATAAGGGCTGACCGAGTTCCGGATGAAGGTTTGTGGATCGAGAGACACGTGGAGGGCACCCCCAACGTCCCAGGCACCCCCAGGTGCACTATAAAAGGGGCTCGACCCCCATGGCTTCCAGACACAATTTTTGAACACCTCAATACTCTTCGCTCAAGCGCTCTGCTCCAGAAACTTCTGATCTCAAGGTCCTAGCACTGACGACGACCCTACGCATCGAAGAACGATCGACACGGGGCATCGGTAACGAAGAGTTAGATTTTTGTTTTTACTGCAATACTACTGTATAACTTTCTTTAAAACTTTGCGCATTATAGAATTGATCACAGTAAACGGTCAAGGACCGTGGGCCTTGGAGTAGGAGCCGACCGCGACTCTGAACCAAGTAAAAAACCTTGTGTTCGCGTTTGTTGTTTTAATTTCCGCTGTGTATTCTCTATCTTATAATCCAAAACGGTTTTACGATATTCACCCCCCCCCCCCGCCTCCATCATATTCTATCGATCCAACAAAGGGTTCAGAAGTTATGGTGTTATTGTGATCTAACAATGTTGATTAAGTGTGCAGGGAAAGTCCTAGGTACACTAGGCACTAAGTCTTGGTTCAATGAATTGGGCACTAAGTCCTGGCCGCAGGCTAGACAACTAAGTCCTGACGTAAGGTTGGGCACTAAGTCCTGGTCAGTGAAGCTGGGCACTAAGACATTGTGAGTGAAGCTGGGCACTAAGACCTGGTCGGGGACTGGGCATCGAAGACCTGGTGAGTGAAGCTGGGCACTAAGACCTGGTCACGGATTGGGCACTAAGACCTGGTGAGTGAAGCTGGGAAAAGTCCAACTGGAGGAGTCGGTTGGCAAAAAGGTAAATTCTCCCAAGAGGAGTAGGTGAGGACGCATTCCCCATAGGAGGGAACATTAGGCGTCGGTTCGACCTAGGGTTCCATTTGGGAAGCCCAAAGTCAGAATCAAGACAGCTTAGGTTGTAAATCATGGTTTAATATGTCATTTATATATGCTTCTTGGGTTTTGGAACTAACCCTGGTTGCAGGAATGAAGGGATGAAGTTTCTGCATTCATGCACCTCAATGGAGTGAGGCGCTTCACTGGGCTAGGCGCCTGTGTTGAGACAGGCGCCCCAGTGCAAGGCTACTCCAAGCATTCGAAGCAAACAAGCCTCTGGACCAAGTCAAGTGAAGCACCTGTGTTAACACAGGCACCCCAGACAGCTCAGGCACCTCTGTTGAAGGGATTAGCGCTGGCCAAGTCTGCGGATTGAGGTTTGCGCAGAGGAGGCCACGTGTCTGGAGCCCCCTTCAACACAGGCGCCCTAGCTGCTACTATAAAAGGGGGTTCACCCCCAAGGCTTCTGTATCAATTGCTTCCAACTCTTTCGCTCAAGTGCTACGCTCCGACAAGCTCCATACTCGCGATTCAAGTGTCGACGACGACCCGCTACACCGAACTTCCAACTTCTCCGGTCGTCGGTAAAAGTTAATTTGGTTAAGTGCTATAATTTCATTTTAAATTCTATATTTGTACTCCAACTTGTAATCATTTACGAAAATATAGAATTGCCCATTGTAAATGGTCAAGGACCGTGGGCCTTGGAGTAGGAGCCAACCACGACTCCGAACCAAGTAAAAACAAACCATGTTAGCGATTGTTTTTGCTATTTCTACTGCACAATTACTCACTCTATTAGAAAATTTTTACAATTGATATTCACCCCCCCTCTATCGATTCAATCCGATTCCACACACTGTTTGCATGTTTATATTAGTACATGCATATTGTCTGATACTTTACATTGTAGATAACTTGGTATGTGGTGTCACACAGAAGATCATGCTATCAGTTCCTTGTAAAGTATAAGTAGAGGCTCACAACCGAGATAGATCTGGACAAACCATCGGGATGGATGTAGTGTAATTTGGCATTGCTTTATCTTAACCATAGAATTACACTAGTTCACATTGTGTGTATTGAGCAGGACCTACATAAGAGTGATTCAATTTATACTGACTTTATAATTTAATTAGACCTTAGTTATTATGGAGTACATGCTCTTAATCTCGATATAATAACGGGCTCATGTACTTAATATTTATTTGATTTACCAATAGGAGAGATTTATTATGTTAAATCGATAGGCCCAATAGGTTTGGAAATAATATTATTTACATGGTGTGTCGTTGATTATAGACGGAAATCGTGCCCTGGTGAGTCAGGTTGATGATGCCCCCTTGAGGAGCTCATAAGGTTCATCATATTAAATCCTGCAGGTGGACTTGGCCCGAAATGATGATAAGGTTGAGTGGTACTACTCAAGGAGTTAGATGTTAACTAATTAAATTATCAGTAATTTAATTAATTAACAGATATTCGATATCATAAATACGGGGAGATACTTGTACTCATAATAGGTGGAGCCCATATTCAAATATGGGGTTGGTGAGGTAGATCAATGAGGATCCTTTAGTGGAATGGATCTTCATTAATGGATCGGGCCTTGATCCATTAGGTGGCCAAGACCCAACTCCTCCTCATGGTCCCTATTGTAGCCTATATATACCTCATGTAGTCATGATACAATGACATCCAATTCAAGAGAAGAAAACCCTTAGCCTCCTCTCCTCTCTTCCCTCTCTCCTAGTGTTGCGCCGGCGGTGAGAAAAGAAGGGAGAAAGTTTCTTCCTTCTCTTCTCCTTCTCCTTCCTTCTTCTATACCACATGGTGGCTGGCGTTCACAAGGATAAGGAGGAGTTCTTCTCCTCCTTTTTGGCGTGCAGATGTAAGAAGAGTTCAAGGAGGATCGGCGGCAACAAGGAGAAGCACTCCTCTTGGTGGTGTTGGCGCCGCAAGCAAGAGGAAGAGGTTGCTTGGTTAGGGTTGGTGTAGAAGAGACATCCTCTTCTTCTTCTTCATCTTCTTCTTCCTCTTCACCCTTGGGAGCCAGCGGACACAAGGATTTACTTCCTTCTCAACCGGTGGCAAGGTGATAGGAAAACTAGGTTTTCGACCAAGGAAGAAGAAGGAGGAGGAGGCCTTGTTTTGGTCTTGGTGACTTCGTTTCTTGGAGGATCGTCACCCACATGAGGTCCAAGGAGGGGATAGGACATACAATATAAGATCACGAGGTAAAAGGGAAAGTATAACTAATGGATATGCGATATCTTAAATTGTCAGTAATATAATTAATTAATGGATATGCGATATCTTAAACACGGGGAGATAATGTTGACATAATATAGTGGAGCCCATATTTTATTATGGGGTTGGTGCGATAGTTCAATAATAACCCATTACTAGAGTGGGTTATTATTAACGGGTCGGGTTTCAGATCCGTTAGGAGACCAAAACCAACTCCTTCTCATGGTCCCTATTGTAGCTTATATATACCTCATGAGTCATGAAGCCAAAGCCCTAACATATAACCTAAGCCTCTCTATTCTGTCCTACCTCTCTCTCTCTCTCCTAGGGTTTGCGTCGGCGGTAGTAGAAGAGGAGGAGGTTGGTTGGGAAGCAAGGAAGGTGAGTACTTCTTCTTCTCTTCTTCTTCTTCTACTCTTCATCTTCTCTTCTCTCCATCTTGGTGGTGTTCAGCACCGCAAGCCAAGAAGGAAGGGTGCCGGTGGCAAAGGAGCAAGGGAGGTGGTCGGGTAGGGTTCAAGGAAGAAGATAACTCTTTCTTTCTCTTCTTCTTCTTTTCTCCTTTCTCCTCTTTGGTTGCGGTGCAAGGAGAGGGGCTAGGGGTTTGTCCAGCGGCGCAAGGTGAAGAAGAAAAGAGTCTTCTTTTGTGGCCAGTGCAAGAAGAAGGAAGGAAGAAGGAGGCTTTGGTGGCTTTGTTTCTTGGAAGACCGTCACCCACACGACGTCCAAGAAGAGGATAGGAATACAATAGAAGACCAAGAGGTAAATAAGAGGTATAATTTTTGTTTATGTTTCATTCTTGTTCTAGTTTATTGTATGATGCTTATTTGTCATGGACCCTCGAAGATAAACACAAGAACCGACGATCCAATCATCATCTATTTCGCAGCTATTCGTTAAAAGGAGTTTGAATTTATGGAACAACAAGTTTGTTCAAGCGATCACTCAAATCGAATAGCACGATGATGAAAAAGGTTCCCCACGGAAAGGTTCTCTCCATCCGGGTTCTTTCTAATTAATAAAATTTTAATCCGAGGACATGGAGGGCAATCACATCCGAATGGGTAGAAACCAACAACTGGTATCAGAGACATGGTTTCCAGTTTTATGTGTTTTGGATTCGATTACTTTAATGCATTTTCATATATAATTTTATGTCGGGTAATAGTAGGATGTGCGTAGGCTCACTTTGTGGTTCATACATAAGATCCAACTATTATGGCTATATGTGATTGTATGTGATTGTGTGTGTGATTGTAATATTTTATTTGAATCCTCGGGGTTGACGAGGCTATTTGTATTTAATTGTGTAATTAAATATGACATTGTTAGCCGCTTAGTTTTAATTTATTTCGATCTAGATTTTTTTGTACACTCCTTTGTGGAGTATAGGATCTATGGATGTAAATTAAAATTAAAGTTTTTTTATCTCGGTTAGGAGCTTCTTGCTTGCTCATGGTGAAGGAAGGAGGAGACGAGGTGGCGACACGACTGAAGGCGTATTGGAGAACAAAATCCATAATAGTTGGAAATATAGATTTTCATATTTATTGCTTGTTGTTTAATATGATTGTTGTGCTTGCTTTTTGAAAATTCCTCAATTTTAAAAATTAACTAAGTGGGTGAGGGAATCTTTAAGTCCCATGACCTCCATTACTAATTTGAAAAGTGATGCATACAAACTTGCGCGTTGGCTCTGAGTGCCTTCCTCCACATCAGATGAGTTTGTATTGCGGATCACTAGTTCAAATATGATTTTAGAAAATTATTTAGGAGTGTGTGATCTTCCCCATCGAAAGGGACATAATCCTAGATAATTGACATAGTATGGCTGAAGATAAACCAACCATTAATTTTATTTGTCAAATAGTAAGGTTGACAAGATAATAAAATTAATTGGTAAAACCTCCTCTTATAAATGTTTAAATTAGTATACGTTCACACTATCGTGACATACGAAATTCATGGTGTTTTGAGGTGTTGGTATTTTTAAAATTTTATTGTTTGAGGAATCAATATTATTTTAAAAACTAATGTTTTGACCATTTGTGATTCTCAGGATTTTTCAAAATGACTTTCAATCCCCATACTATGATTTTAAAAGAAAATAAACTTACTGGTCCGAATTATATTGATTGCAAACGGAACTTGGACATTGTCTTGACTGCTGAGGAGTACAAATTTGTACTCTTTGAGATCTATCCTGAAAAACCCAATGATAATTCTAGTGAAGAGGAGAAAAAATGTTATAAAAAGTGGATTAAGGCAGATGAGATGATGAGGTGTTATATTTTGGCCTCCATGTCAAATATGTTGCAACATCAACATCAGGCTTTTTTCATTGCTTATGACATGCTGTTCAATCTCAAGGAACTATTCGGACACCAGAATCGGGCTGCTAGGCAAGAGGCCATGAGGAACTTGATGACGACCACCATGATTGAGGGGACACCTGTAAGGGATCATGTCCTCAAGACGATGGATCATTTGAATGAGATGAAAGTCCTTGGAGCTGAAATCGATGGGGAAACTTAGGTTGATATCATTCTCCAGTCACTACCTAGGAGTTTTGAGCAGTTCTGCCTGAATTACAATATGAACAAAAGAACATATTTGTTGGCGGAACTTCTAACAGAACTCCAGGCAGCTGAGGGGTTATTTCGTCAAAGTGCTCAAGCTAATGATGCTGAAATAGTTTCTTCTTCTAAGCCGAAAGGCGGAAAGAAGAAAATGAAATGAGGTTTAGCAAAGAAAGCGGTTGGATCTCAAGGACTTCAGGCTGGAGTGAATAAGCCAAAAGGCAAGTGCTTCACATACAGGCAGATTGGACATTGGAAGATGGACTATCCCCGTCGAAAGGAGAAAAATCAAGGTATATCTTTTTCATTGGTTATTGAATCATGTTTAGCGGTGTTATCTACCGGTACCTGGTGTGTAGATACGGGAGGCACTGATCATGCCTGCAATTCTTTACAGGGGTTCCAGGAAACCAGATGACTAGCTGAGGGCGAGATTACCGTCTACATGGGCAATGCTACAAAGGTGGCGGCTATTGCAGTGGGAGATGTTTATTTATCTTTTGATAAGAATAAATGTTTGGTTTTAAGAAATTATCTTTAAGTACCTTTTTTTAGAAAGAATTTAATTTCAGTTTCTAAATTGTTTATCGATGGATATTCTATTTCTTTTAATGATAGGGTTGTTATAAAAAAGAATAGAGAGATTATCTGTTCTGGTGTGTTGGTTGACAATTTATATACTCTTAATCTAATAACTCCCATGATGCAAATAGAGATTAATAACACGTCTTCTAATCCTAATAAGAGAAGAGAACCTCTAAAAATGAACCAAACATATCTTTGGCATCTAAGGTTAGGTCATATTAACTTGATTATAATTCAAAGGTTGATAGCCGATAGACCTCTGGGTTCATTGGTGGTGGAAGATTTCCCAACCTGCGAATCATTCTTAGAAGGTAAAATAACCAAAAGGCCAAGGGGTATAGAACCAAAGAAGTGTTGGAATTGGTTCATTCTGATTTGTGCGATCCTATGTCTATCCAGGCTAGAGGTGGTTTCGAATATTTCATCTCATTCATAGATGATTATTCGAGATATGGATACATTTACTTGATGCGCCGCAAGTCCGAGTGTTTTGACAAGTTCAAAGAATTCAAGGCTAATGTGGAGAAACGTCAAAGTAAAAGTATCAAGACATTACGGTCTGACCGTTGTGGAGAGTAGCTCTTGGGAGAGTTTAAGAGTTACTTATTTGAGAGTGGGATTCAATCCCAATTGTCTGCACCTAGTACACCCCAACAGAAAGGTGTGGTGGAGCGAAGGAATATGACTCTTATGGAAATAGTTAGATTGATGATGAGTTTTTCGGAATTTCTGAATTCATTCTGGGGATATGCTCTGGAAACGACAGTGTATATTCTGAACTTGGTACCTTCTAAATCAGTACCCTCTACTCCCACAGAATTGTGGACTGGGTGTAAGCCTAGTCTGCGACATATTCAGATTTGGGGTAGTCCAGCACATGTGATGAAGGGAGACACTGATAAGTTGGAATCTCGTACGGAAGTACGCTTGTTCGTAGGCTATCCTAGAGGAACAAAAGGAGGTTTGTTTTATAGTCCTAAAGATCAGAAGGTCAACGTTAGCACTAATGCCTGATTTTTAGAAGAGGACTAAGCAAATTCTCCACCATTAGCTATCTAAGGGAAGTAACCGTGTCATTCGGAAATAGTGGAAAACTAAAAATAATTGGTAGGGGCACCATTGAGGTATCTCCTACAATTATAATTCTTAAAGTTCTTTTGATTAAGGATATGGAGTTTAATTTACTTAGTGTAAGTCAACTTTGTGATGCGGGATATAAGGTTGAGTTTCATGCTAGAAAGTGTTTAATCAGACAAAATGGATCCGAAAGTATTATGCTAGAAGGATATAGAGAAGCTAAACTTTATTATCTTAATCTTGCTTATGCTTCTAACAATTTGCCTAAGTGTCTCATATCAAAAGAAGAAGAAGGATGGTTGTGGCACCGGCAACTTGGGCACATCAACATGAAGAATATTGCAAGAGTTGCCAAGATGGAGTTGGTGAAGGGGCTCCCCATGATCAAATATGAAAAGACCAAGATGTGTGATGCATGCCAAGAGGGTAAGCAATCTAAATCATCACACAAAGGTAAAACCTTAACTAGCACTACTTTACCTTTAGAGCTATTACATTTGGATTTATTTGATTGCCATAGTAAATATTGTTTGTGTTGGATCGAGAAAACTGATAGAGGGGGGGTGAATATCGGAAATCGTTTTTCGGAAACACTTAGAGCAAGAACGCAGCAGAAATTAATAAAAACAAAACCACACAGAGACACGGTCGATTTTACTTGGTTCGGAGCCTGGGTCGACTCCTACTCCAAGGCCCACGGTCGTTGACCGTTTACTTTGGGCAATTCTATATAAGGCGCAAAATAGTTTACAAAAGATTATTACAGAATTAAGTACAGTAAACTTAAATTGCTCTTTTACCGACGTCTGGGGTAGATCGACTTTTTCGGAGCAGCGGGACATCCTCAGCTCGAGTTGGAAGGATTCCGAGGCGAAGCGTGAGAGCAGAAGAGCGTAGAAGCGTTGATTCAAGTTGTTGTCGAAGCTTGGGGTCGAGGGCCCTTTATATATGGCCTGGGGGCGCCCGGGACGTCGGGGGTGACCCCCCCCCCCACGTGGCAGTTGATCCATCAATGTCTCGGTCAACGTCTGATCCCTTTACCTTCGGGATCAGGTTTGACCGGGGCGCCCGGATTGACCGGGTCAAAGTGTCATCTGCTGGCTTCGAAGGGAGCTGCTTCGGCAGTTGGCACTGGGGGCGCCCGCAGCGCAGGGGACGCCCGGAGCGCAGGGGGCGCCCGGAGGGCAGGGGGCGCCCGGAGGGCAGGGGGCGCCCGGAGCGCAGGGGGCGCCCGGGTGTTGTAATGTTTGAAGCTACTTTTTACTTGTGTGTTTTGTGTTCACCTTGGGGGTGCCCGGGACACTCTTGGCGCCCTGGTCAGCTGTTGCCTCACTCCTTTGAGGCTCTCTGAGCTGCAGACACTCATTCCTTCGGTCCTGCATCCAGGGTTAGTCCAAAACATTAACTGGTTAGTTTATACAACCTTAGCTGTCTTGGTTCTGACTTTGGGTCTCCAAAATGGAACCCTAGGTCGAACCGTCGCCTACTGTTCCCTCGACGGGGAACGCGTCCTCACCTACTCCTCTCGGGAGAATGTACCTGATGCCAACCGCTCCTTTGGTTGGACTTTTGCCTGGCGGTCCTTTGCCAGGTCTTGGATACCGAGCTGTCCTTCGCCTGGCGCCTAGCATTCCTTCGCTAGGTCTTGGATACTGGCAGTCCTTCGCCAGTTGCCTAGCAGTCCTTCGCTAGGGCTTGGATACTGGCAGTCCTTCGCCAGGTGCCTAGCAGTCCTTCGCTAGGGCTTTGTATCCTGGCAGTCCTTTGCCAGGTGCCTAGCAGCCCTTCGCTAGGACTTTTTTTCCTGGCAGTCCTTCGCCAGGTGCCTAGCATTCCTTCGTTAGGACTTTGTCTCTGCACACTTGTGTAACATTGTTAGATCACAAACAAACTTAACTTTTAATCCTTTGCCAATATCAAAACGAGGTTCGATATGGTGCTTCCTGCACCAACAATCTCCCCCTCTTTGATTTATGGTAACACAATTCAAAGTTAAGAAAAAAACATATAACAGTTAAGCAATAGGGTTAAGACCAATAAAACATAGCAGTTCTGAACAGTCTTAAACCAATGTAATTTGAACAGAAAAAATTTTCTCATACTCCCCCTGAATCATTGTGTTATAAAATACTTAACTTTGACCATTCCTCCCCCTTTGACATATATCAAAAGCAAACATGGGTGAACAAGGTATCTAACAGGGATTTTTGAGTTTTTCCGAGTGCTTCGTGTTTTTGACAAAGTATTTTTTAAAAATAGAGTAAAAGTATTTTCATTAGCAAAACTTAGATAATTTTCCATTATGAGAAGTTTTGCAGGCCTAAATTTTTAAAAAAACTTTTACTTATAAAGCAAAAAAAATTTCTTAGGCAAAATTTCCAATTTTAAAGCCAAATTTCCAAAAAAAACATTTCAACTTTTAGAGTTAGGAAAAATTTGTTTACTAAAGAAAATTTTGCACATTTAGACGAATTTGCTTGGAAACACTTTGTGCATTTTGAAAAACATTTTTTAGAATTTTCTAGACAGGTTTTTTATCAAAAAAAACTTTACTTAGAAACATTTATCAAAATTTTCAAAAAGATTTTGCTCAGACAAATTTTGTTTACTAAGAAAAATTTACTTAGAAAAAAAACATGCACATAAAAATTTGAAGCACTTAGAAATACTTAGAAATTTTTGAAGCACTTTTTGTAAAATAGATAAAAATTAAACAAAATTTCCTTTCTCACTTTCCTTTCTCTCCCCCTTAATGTGAAATTCTTCTCCTTATGTTTTTGACCATTTCTAAGATAAACTTTCTTTGAAAAAAGAAGAAAAGGTTTAAGGAAGAATTTAATTTCTAATTTCACACTTTTTCTACTCTCCTACTTGCATATATATCAATAAAGAGTTCTAAAAATATATTTTGAAGGACATTTAAAATTTGTGTATCAGAGCTTATGGGTTTTGAAAACATAAATATTTGAGAATAATGTCAAAAATTATAATAGTTTCTAAGTAACAACATTTTGAAAGAGTGAAGAATTGATGCAAAAGATAGTATTAGAGTCAAGTGTATATTTGCATTGAGTCCATGCATGACAAGCAACAAAAAAAATATATAATCAATAAGATTACTTGTTTTGAATATTTTGAAAAATACAAGTACTTTAAAAGATATGGAGCTTTTTGAGAGATGCAAGTACACTGTATCTTTGAAAAATATAAGTCACTTTGAAAAATATTATGCAATTTTTGAAAATATAAGTATTATTTGAAAAATATGCATTTTTGAAAAATATGCAAGTAGGGTATTTCAAAAATAATTTTATAAGCCACAAAAACATTTTAAAATAATATTTTGTAAGACAAATTACTTATGTTTTCGACACAATTTTGAAAATATAGTGTATGAAAACATATTAGTTAGAAATGTTTAAAAACTCCTTTAATTTGACCTCCCTCTAAACTTGACGCAGTCCTTGGAAGCTTGTTGACTACAAGTATTCTTCCTCTGAGTTCTTAGGGTTCAGTTCAGATCAAAGGAATTTATCTAACAATTTCAAAACAAATATTTACTAAAAATATTTCAGAAATTCTTCTTTTAACTCAAACTCCCCCTAAATTTGACACATCCTAGGAATCCTTGTAGATCATGAAGTGGACCTTCCTCTGTGTCTTTAGGGTTTATTAAAATTAAATGAATAATTTTGAATAACCTTCTGAGTATGATAATTTTCAAGGAGATACATTTTTGAAAACATAACTTGAAGTGATAACACAGTTTTTAAAAAATATTTTGAAATGATGATAATTTTTCAAACAGAAAGTAGTATACGAAGGTTTTTGAATCAATTTTTGAAAACCTTATCGAGATGATAATTAGATTTAGAACATAAGGTTTTTAAAAAAACATTTAAATTTTTTGAAGAGTATTAAAAGAAACTCCCCCTGTATCCGACACAGTCTGACTTTTATCTAAGTTTCTTAAGGGGTTTCAGTGTTGAGCAGGTTTGACTATGTTGACTAGGGTTGACTGTTTTGACCAATCAATGACTAAAACAAAACAAGCCCTAGATTATATTTAAAACGAGTCTATTGAGATATTAAATATGAAATTTCAAAAAACGTTAGAATTGAAAGAATAGGGTACCGTAAACTAAAAAAAATAGAGATAATTTTGAATAACTTTTGAAAACATTTTTTTTTAAAAGGATAGTGAATTATGTTTTTAGGTCCTAGATGTCTCACCCAGTTCTACGTGGTCAAGCATGTTAACCTTATGGGTTGTGTGAGACAATTATTTTAATTTTAAAAGTAAATGATTGACAATAATTAAATTGAATTTTGAGAATAATTAATTGAATTATTTTGAATTAAATTGATTTAATTAAGATTTAATTGATTTAATTTATATTTAATTGGATTTAATTGATTTAATTAAGATTTAATTGATTTAATTGATTTAATTAAGATTTAATTGATTTAATTGATTTAATTAAGATTTAATTGATTTAATTAATTTAATTAAGATTTAATTGATTTAATTAATTTAATTAAGATTTAATTGATTTAATTAAGATTTAATTGGATTTAATTGATTTAATTAAGATTTAATTGATTTAGTTGGTTGGGTTGGACTCAACTTTTAGGTCCTAAGCATCTCACCCATTTCTAAGTGACAAAACAGGATATCCTTAGTTGTTTTGTGAGATGCATTAATTATATCTTTGATGTTAACACTATGATTTAATTGAAGCTTGTGTTAGATTCGAGTTTAACAAATGATAATTTAAAAGTGAGTTTCGATAATTGGCTTCCAGGTCTTGGCGAGGCACAGAGGCCTTCTTTGGCCGTAGCCTTATTGGATCAACAACCCTTTCCTAGACAAAGCCTTTTAAAGAAAGATCATTTTCAAATCATTGTTTGAGACACTCTGGTCTAACTAGCTTAGGATTCGGAGAGGTAGCTTCGGCTAGTTCCACCGGACTAAAAAGACCAAATAAGGCTTACCCTACTTGATTCCTTAGTCAGGCTTCCCTAACGTACTATCATCAAACCTTGTCCTAATACTAAGTTGTTCAAGTTTCAATTAATCAGGTTAGTCCTTAAACTAACCAATCCTAATTTTAAGAAAAACAATAAAAATAAAATAACAAACAACACACAATTAAAGCAAACAAAAAAATGATCTAAGTTACATCATAATCGAAATAATACTCAGGTTTTTAAAATCAACAAGGCTAGGAATTAAATTTTCTGACATATTAACCTTAACTATTTTGTATGAATTAATTACGTTCTTTGAGGTAAATATTAGATTTTCAAATATCGTAAATTTACCTTTTGATTCCCGGTTGGGAATCTCCCCCTTGATACTTGTCGTCTTTAGCATCTTGTAGTGGTCGCGAGTCAT
The DNA here is from genome assembly GCA_024364735.1 of Boesenbergia rotunda. Taxonomy (NCBI): domain Eukaryota; kingdom Viridiplantae; phylum Streptophyta; class Magnoliopsida; order Zingiberales; family Zingiberaceae; genus Boesenbergia; species Boesenbergia rotunda. The sequence goes on from JAGFNQ010010592.1 coordinate 670,302, forward strand.
CCGGACCAGCTTCCGATCATCCCCTTCTTCGTCGTCAAATTCTGAGTCTGAGTCGGACTCAAGTATTGGTTGAGGCTTCTTTTGCAATTCTCTTGGAGTTTTTCTTGCAATAAAAACTATACCTTCCTCGACCATTGCAATATCAGCTTGATTATTTAATCTTAATTCAGAAAATAATTCAAAATTAATTACCGATTTTGTCTCAGAAAACTCGTCATTTGACTCTGGTTTGATTTCGACGTCGGGTGTCGAGTCTGTCTCAGCTACTTGTTCTTGAGCTTCTAAGATATCAACATCGGAGCTCTCTTCATGTAGATTGATTAGCTTTTCCCACATCTCCTTGGCACAGTTGAAGGATCCGACCCGCTTCAGTTCGCCTTTGGTCAGGCCGCATTGTAAGATTGTTGTAGCCCTGGCATCAGTCTCGATCTTCCTCAGAGTTGGTTCGTCCAATTTGTCCCAGGCGATCGATGATCCATCTTCTGTGGGGAGGGAGAACCCTGTTTGAATGATCATCCATATGTCCATATGGGCCTTCAGATGGAACTCCATTAGACTTCTCCAGGAATTGAAGTTCTCGCCGGAGAATAGCGGTGGACGGGCATTGTTCCATTCTTGATTGGCCATTTAAAATGATCCTTGTACACAAAAGAAATAACAGAAATGTACCAAGACTTAGTCTTGGATTAGTAGTGCGGGAGAAGGAAAAAAATAGCCCAAAATAAATGTTGCACGAATTTCGAGGTGAAATAATAATAAAATAATAAAAAGAATTTATGACAAATTTTTGAAAATGTTGATTTTGTCAATTCTGATAAATGATGAAAAAGTAAGAATTTAATGTTTGAAAAAAGTTTGCTTGAATTAAGGTAGCACGAATTTCGAGAAAAATATTAAAATAATAAAAAAAGGTTTATGACAAATTTTTAGAAATTGATCGTTTTATTAATTCTGTCTTATAGGAAAAAAATGAGCATTCAAAATTGAAAAAGGCCAACGAGATTGAGTGGTGCTGCACCAACCTTAATCAACGAAAAAGAAAAAAAATTAAAATTATTTCGTAAAATCCGAAAATACTCTCAAATTGGTGGTTGCACCAAATTTGAGCTTCCCCGCTCTGATACCACTTGTTGGATCGAGAAAACCGATAGAGGGGGGGTGAATATCGGTAATCATTTTTCGGAAACACTTAGAGCAAGTACGCAGCGGAAATTAATAAAAACAAAACCACACAGAGACACGGTCGATTTTACTTGGTTTGGAGCCTGGGTCGACTCCTACTCCAAGGCCCACGGTCGTTGACCGTTTACTTAGGACAATTCTATATAAGGCGCAAAATAGTTTACAAAAGATTATTACAGAATTAAGTACAGTAAACTTAAATTGCTCTTTTACCGACGTCCGGGCTAGATCGACTTGTTCGGAGCAGCGGGACGTCGTCGGCTCGAGTTGGAAGGATTCCGAGGTGAAGCGTGAGAGAAGAAGAGCGTAGAAGCGTTGATTCAAGTTGTTGTCGAAGCTTGGGGTCGAGGGCCCTTTATATAGGGCCTGGGGGCACCCGGGACGTCGGGGGCGCCCCCCACGTGGCAGTTGATCCGTCAATGTCTCGGTCAGCGTCTGATCCCTTTACCTTCGGAATCAGGTTTGACCGGGGCGCCCGGAGCGCTCGGGGCGCCCGGATTGACCGAGTCAAAGTGTCATCTGCTGGCTTCGAAGGGAGCTGCTTCGGCAGTTGGCACTGGGGACGCCCGCAGCGCAGGGGGCGCCCGGAGCGCAGGGGGCGCCCGGAGCGCAGGGGGCGCCCGGGTGTTGTACTGTTTGAAGCTGCTTTTTTACTTGTGTGTTTTGTGTTCACCTTGGGGGCGCCCGGGACACTCCGGGCGCCCTGGTCAGCTGTTGCCTCACTCCTTTGAGGCTCTCTGAGCTGCAGACACTCGTTCCTTCGGTCCTACATCCAGGGTTAGTCCAAAACACAACAAAACATTAAGTGGTTAGTTTATACAGCCTTAGCTGTCTTGGTTCTGACTTTGGGTCTCCAAAATGGAACCCTAGGTCGAACCGACGCCTACTGTTCCCTCGACGGGGAACGCGTCCTCACCTACTCCTCTCAGGAGAATGTACCTGATGCCAACCGCTCCTTTGGTTGGACTATTGCCTGGCTGTCCTTTGCCAGGTCTTGGATACCGAGCTGTCCTTCGCCCGGTGCCTAGCATTCCTTCGCTAGGGCTTCAGTCCCAAGCTGTCCTTCGCCTGGCGCCTAGCATTCCTTCGCTAGGTCTTGGATACTGGCAGTCCTTCGCCAGTTGCCTAGCAGTCCTTCGCTAGGGCTTGGATACTGGCAGTCCTTCGCCAGGTGCCTAGCAGTCCTTCGCTAGGGCTTTGTATCCTGGCAGTCCTTCGCCAGGTGCCTAGCAGCCCTTCGCTAGGACTTTGTTTCCTGGCAGTCCTTCGCCAGGTGCCTAGCATTCCTTCGCTAGGACATTGTCTCTGCACACTTGAGTAACATTGTTAGATCACAAACAAACTTAACTTCGAATCCTTTGCCAATATCAAAACAAGGTTCGATATGGTGCTTCCTGCACCAACAGTTTGGTAATTGTAGATGACTTTTCTAAATTTATATGGGTATTTTTCATGAAACATAAGGATGATACCTTAGAGATATTCATAGGTTTTAGTAAGAGGGTTGAAAATGAGAGACGCCTCAAAATCAACCGAATTAGGAGTGACCATGTTGGGGAGTTTGAAAATTCAAACTTTTCACAATTTTGTTAGGAAAATGGGTATAAGCATGAATTTTCATGCCCAAAGACCCCTCAACAAAATGGTGTGGTAGAAAAAAGAAATAGAGCCCTACACGAAGCCTCTAGGACTATGCTAAATGCATATTCTCTACCTAGCTACTTTTGGGCCGAAGCGGTGAATACCGTTTGTTACATCCAAAATCGGGTCTTAATTCATAGGTTTTTAGGAAAAACTCCATTTGAGTTGTGGAATGGGAGAATTCCACAAGTTCACTATTTTAGGGATTTTGGGTGTAAGGTTTACATTTTAAACACCAAGGATGATTTGAGGAAGTTTGAATCTAAGGCGGATGAAGGGATCTTGGTAGGATATTCATCCACTAGTAGGGGATTTAGAGTGTATAACAAAAGGACTAAGGTAATTGAGGAGTCATCCAATGTGGATTTTGATGAGTCTACAAACACTTACCCTAGGAAATCATCTATTGATAAGGATATAGAAGAAAGCCAACCCCTTGCCCAAGAAGTTCGGACTTACATTTGGAGGGCAATGATCAAGGGGGAGGGAGAAGTGCACTAGAGGATGAGCATCATGTAGCCAATGAACCCATAATATCTAGGCCCTTAAAGCATCACCAAGATCACCCATTGACCAAATAGTTGGTGATGTCACTCAAGGGGTGAGGACTAGGTCTTACTTTAGGGAACATAGTAGTCAAATTGCCTTGATTTCTCAATTAGAACTGAAATATATTGATGAGGCATTAGGTGATGTGGATTAGGTCCTAGCCATGAAAGAAGAGTTGAATCAATTTGAAAGTAGTGAAGTATGGGAGTTAGTTCCTAGGCCCAATGATTGTACCATTATCACCACTAGATGGGTCTTTAGGAACAACCTAGATGATTAAGGAAAGATAACTAGAAACAAGGCTAGGTTGGTTACAAGGGGGTTTAATCAAGCAGAGGGCCTTGATTATGATGAGACACATGCCACCGTAGCTAGATTAGAGTCTATTAGAATTTTATTAGCATATGTTGCTTACATGGGTTTCACACTTAACCAAATGGATGTGAAGTCGACATTCCTTAATGGGGTCATCAAGGATGAGGTATATGTAGAACAACCACCCGGGTTTGAGAACCCAAATTACCCTAGACATGTCTACAAACTAAGAAAAGTCTTGTATGGATTGAAACAAGCTTCCCGGGCTTGGTATGAAAGGCTTTCATCATTCTTAGTATCCAAGGGTTTTAGGAGAGGTACGATTGATCCAATTTTATTCATAAAATCTAAGGATAAGGACATCTTTGTGGCCCAAGTCTATGTGGATGATATTATCTTTGGGCCAACAAATAGTGAATTTCTCCATGAGTTCATTAAATGTATGAAAAATGAGTTTGAGATGAGTCTTGTGGGAGAATTAACTTTCTTTTTAGGCCTACAAGTTCAGCAAACAAATGAATGGACTCATGTGTATCAAACTAAATATGCTAGGGAAATCATTAAGAATTTTGGACTAGAAAATGCTAAGGTAGCATCTACCCCTATAGGAACAAATGTCAAAATGGATAATGATCTTGAAAGTAAAATGGTAGACTCAAAATAATATAGGAGCATGATTGGTAGTTTATTATACCTAACCACTAGTAGACCCGATATATTATTTGCAGTAGGTATGTGTGCAAGGTACCAATCATGTGTCAAAGAGTCTCATCTAGTGGTAGTCAAGAGGATCTTAAGATATATTAAAGGTACTCTTAATGTCGGGCTTTGGTATCCTATAACTCCAAATGTTGAACTTTTTGGATACACTGATTCAGACTATGCGGGTTGTAAACTAGATAGGAAAAGTACTAGTGGAGGATGTCAATTTATTGGGTCATCATTAGTTAGTTGTGTTGGATCGAGAAACCTGATAGAGGGGGGTGAATATCGGTAAACTTTCGGATTTACGTAAAGAGCAATTGCACAGCGGAAGTTAAAAACACAAAACGCAAACACGGGAGGTTTTACTTGGTTCGGAGCCTAGGTCGACTCCTACTCCAAGGCCCACGGTCGTTGACCGTTTACTTTGGCCAATTCTATATAGGCGCAGAAACAATTTACAAAAATTGATTACAGAGTAAGTGCAGTAAATTGAAATTCACTCTTCTTTACCGACGTCCGAAGTAGATTGACTTTTTCCGGAGCAGCAGGACGTCGTCGGCTCGAGTTGGGCAGTTTCCGGAGCGAGGCGTGAGAGCAGAAGAGTGTAGAAGCTTTGTGTTCAAGATATTCTTTGATGCCTGGGCGTTGGGTGCTATTTATAGCACCTCGGGGCGCCCTGGACGTCGGGGGCGCCCCCCCCCACGTGTCAAGCGATCCGTGATTCTCTCGGTCAAGCTTTATCCCACGCGAATAGGGATGAGGTTTGACCCTGGGGGCGCCCTGGACGCTGAGGGCGCCTTGCTTGACTCCTTCCGCGCGGGCTTCTCGGCTGGATAAGGGTGATTGGCTTCGCTGGCATAGGCGCGGGGCGCCTTGGCTGCTGAGGGCGCCCTGGGCGCTGAGGGCGCCCTTGCTGCTGGGGGCGCCCTGGCTGCTGAGGGCGCCCCGACCAGTATTCAGCCGAGGCTCCTTTTTGCTTCATTTGTTTCATCTTCACCGTGGGGGCGCCCTGGACACTCAGGGCGCCCTACTCAGCTGCTGCCTCACTCCTTTGAGGCTTTCTGAGCTGCAGACACTCGTTCCTTTGGTCCTGCATCCAGGGTTAGTACGAAAACAACAAAAAGCAGTAAGTTGTTAGTTTCATACAGCCTTAGCTGTCTTGGTTCTGACTTTGGGCCTCCCAAATGGAGCCCTAAGTCGAACCGACGCCTACTGTTCCCTCGACGGGGAACGCGTCCTCACCTACTCCTCTCGGGAGGGTTTACCTGATGCCAACCGTTCCTCTGGTTGGACTTTTGCCTGACGGTCCTTTGCCAGGTCTTGGATGTCGTGCTGTCCTTCGCCCGGTGCCTAGCATTCCTTCGCTAGGGCTTTCGTCCTAGCATTCCTTCGCCAGTGCCTAGCATTCCTTCGCTAGGGCTTCTGTCCTGGCATTCCTTCGCCAGTGCCTAGCATTCCTTCGCTAGGGCTTTTGTCCTGTATACTAGAGTAACATGTTAGATAACAACTAAGACTTAACTTTTGAACCCTGTTGCCATTATCAAAACACAGGTTTGACTTTGGTGCTTTCTGCACCAACAATCTCCCCCTTTTTTATTTATGGCAACCCTAGTTCAAAAAGTTAAGTTTAATCAAAGTATTAACTTTTGTTCCCTCCCCCTGGAAGGAATCTCCCCCTGGATTTTCCAAAAGTACGTGGGGTTCTAAAACTTTACCTAGAATGATTTTGCACTTTGAAAACTTAAGTTTAGGTACTTGAAAATCTTTTGATAACTTAAGTTTTAAAAGTCCATAGAGGAGTTTTTGAAAGCATGAGTTTTTAGGGTGCTTAAAAGTTTTGAAACCTTTAGGTTAAGTACTTAGTAACTTTTGAAAAACTTAAGTACTTAGTAAATTTTGAAATAATTTAAGTACTTAGTAAAAAAAATTTTTTTGAAGCACTACTTAGTAAATTTTAAATACTTTAAGTACTTAGTAAATTTTGAAATAATTTAAGGACAAAGTACTTATGGAGGTTTTGAAAAAATTTAAGCTTAAAGTATTTATCAATGTTTTGAAAAAATTTAGGCTTAAAGTACTTATAAAAACTTTTTGAAAAAAAATTAGGCTTAAAGTACTTATAAAAACTTTTTGAAAAAAATTTAGGCTTATAAAAACTTAGTACTTTTAGAAAGGTTTTGAAAAGCTTTGAAAAAGTAGGTAGCTAACTTTTTGAAAACAAACGTTTTGAGAGGTTAAAAAAATTTGAGAAAATTTGAACTCTCTCCTTTCCTATCTCTCCCCCTTTGCCATATATCAAAAACAGATAGATATTGGAGAAATTTAAATTGCATAAAAGAAATGACTTTCATAACGAGAAAAAATATGATTTTGCTGTACTGAATTAAGACTTAGACCAAATCAGTTAATTTTATCTTGTAGGGACCTGTCTAACCCATTTAGCTACTTACTAACTGTTATAAGCAGTAGTTTTCGCTAGGGTTAGTCAAGTTAAGTGTTTCTGTTCAAGTTAGATTTTCTAAACTTGACACTTAACTGGATTGCTGTAAAAGTTGTATTTAGTGCCCCAATTGCTGCAGATGCACTGACTTAAAGCATCTTGAATTAAGGCAAAGACCTAAGCATCTCAACCCTTTCTAGGTTATCAATCAAAAGTATCCTAAAGTGCTTGTGAGATGCTGGCTTCTAAGTCTATAGGTGCATGCAGTTCTAGTGTTAGGGCCTAGGCTAAGTCCATTTGCGAAAAAGCCCTAATTTTGAAAAGGGGTAGTTTTGAAATAAAACTAAGTCGAAAAGTAAAAGAATTTATTTTTAAAATTTTTCAAAATTAAGTAAGAGCTGATTTTGAAGGCATTTTGAATGACTTTACTAAATTGATTTAAAAAAAACAATAATGAGCTAAATCTATTCTACTAAGCACAATCCTAACTGCCGCATAGAAAGGAACCAAGTATTCAATAGCTAGTCAACATAGGAAAGTCAACACAGTCATACATAAGTCAACCCTACTGAGTAGGGGCAGTCAAATAGGTACAACACTAAGCAAATCTAGGATGAGGGACCGGGATGATCAGATGGACCAGGCTGCCATGCATCGAATCGTGCCATCATTTCAATGAATCGTGCATCAGCCACTTCACGATCGGCTCGACGAGCGTCCATCTGCTCGATATGATAGGCTTCGACCTCCTCACGGAGACTCTGAACCTGTGTCTCTAAATGTGTCACTCTCTGGTAGAGTGTCGGTGGAGCGGGCTCGTCGATGTGTGCTCGGGCTGCTGCAGCAATGTCTCCAACGTCGACGTCGACCTCCTCGTCTGAGTCGATCTGGGGAGCTGCTCTCTGACGTCTCCAGGACAAGACCCCGGTACCGGACACCTCTATACCGGCTAGGGCGAAGTTTCTATAGCCTATTTCATCGTAATCGGTCACAGCGGCCATCTCTCCCTCGGTAATGTTTCTACCGTGGTGATGTAATATGGATGTGATGATGTGGCAGTAGGGTGTGCGTACCCGCCCTTGCGTGGTAACACTGGATGCGTGTAGGATAGCATGAAACATACGAAGTCCTATGTCGATGTCTAGCTGGTGAATCAAGGCGTACAGGAGAAAGGCGTGGAATGGTCACATAGTGGTGACGTCCCTGGTGGATAATGGCAGAATACATCGGACTACGACCCTGTATAGAGCGTAGTCCTGGACTTCTAATTCGACAGACTGAAATCGTCTGGCTAGGGGTCGCCTAAAGAAATATGAGTGCAATGTATCTAAGGTAATGTGAGAGTAGGGAACATCAAAAGGAGGCTCCCTAGGAGGGTAACAATAGAAGGTGGACTGCGAGAGTCGTAGTCCTAAAAAGCGGTTGAGTAAAGTTGGTGTGATAGTCAAGGGGATTCCTTGAACGGTGGTGGAGAACATGAGACTATCCTGTCTAATTACATTATTGTAAAATTCTGCACATAAGGAAGTATTGATTGGGTGGGTGCAGAATACGAGATTGTCAAGCTGGTAAAAGTTTATGATGTTCATTGCTAAGGGACAGGATTGGGTGAAAAATTGTCTATTCAAGTAGCTCGTCTTGATCGGTTTATAGGTGGTACGAGCGAACTTGTTACACAACTCTAGATTTGGAAACCTAGGATCAGGACTAGGTTGGGTACCGGGTTCTGCCTGGTTTGGTCGGCGTCTTCTAAGAGAAAGAATGTACACTTAAAGAAAGTATGCTTTTAATGAAAAACTTGAAAAGAAATTAACTTAATTAAAAATTATACCGGGCTGCTCGGGGAGGCATTGTTGAAGATGAGAGCTTGAGAGGGTTGCAAGATCTCTTGGAGAGTAGAGAGTTGAGGAGAAGGATTGGTTTGAGTGTGAAGAGAAGAAGGGAAATAGAACCCCTTTTATAGGCAGCTTCGGGCGCCCTTTATCGGGAGGGCGCCCTGTCTGCTGAGGGCGCCCCGCCTGGTGAGGGTGCCCTGACCAGGCCTGCAGGTACCTTTCGGCAGCTTTCTGCCGTTGAAGGTCTGTAGGAGGGCGCCCTACCTCACGAGGGCGCCCTAACTGGGGCTGCAGCTGCCTTTTGGCAGCTTTTGACCAACCTCGGGGCGCCCTCAAGAGATTGGGCGCCCTAAGGATTGGTTTTGTCCCTAGTGAAGTGTTTTTGACCGGATTTGACCCAATTTGAGTGTTTTGACCAAGTTGACCATGGTTTGAAATATAGGATTTAACTACAATACAGGTATTAAAGGAATCATAATTGAGTTTTAATTTTACTGTCTCACCCAATCTAGGGTTGTCAATCACGTTAGCCTTATAGGTTTTGTGAGACAGATTTTGATAAATTTATTTTAAAAAAAATTTATTTATTTTGAGAATCTTAATTAATTTTGAAAGCATTTTTAATTTATTTTGTTTGAATCTATACTTAACTGAAAGATGTGTTAGATTTGAATTTAACAAAAAGTAATTTGAATTTGAAATTCAAAAATTGGCTTCCAGGTCTTGGCGAGGCACTAGGCCTTCTTTGGCCGTAGCCTTATTGGATCATCAACCCTTTCCTTGACAAAGCCGTTTAATGAAATTTCATTTTCAAAATTAATCTTTGAAAAAGTTCTGGTCTAACTAGTTTGGGTTTTGGATCGGTAGCTTCGGCTAGTTTCACCAGTCTAAAGAGACCAAGTAAACTTGATCTTATTAGAATTGGTTTCCCTAACGTACTATCATCTCACCTCTACCCAATACTATGTTGTCAAGTTTCAGTTAGGTTTGTTCAGTCCTTAAACTAACCTAAGTCTAAGCATAATAAATTGCAGAAATTAAATAAACAGGCAAGCATGCAATAATACAGAATAAAGAAAGTGGGATTTTATCTAACAATGAATATAGTTTTCAGTTTGGCTCCCCCTGGACTAAAGCCACGGTAATGATTAGGCAAGATGTGAATCTTGTCCTTGGGGATCCAATACTGATTTGATCCAGTCGGTTTGTTCAGGCACAGTTTGGGTACCCATGCCTGAATTTTACCTCTAGATTGATTCAGTACAGCAAGGTAAGATCTTTGTCGGGATTTGGTTCTATAGCCAAGTCCGGATCGATTTAGAACGGACTTCTGTTTTCCAAGAATCATGTCGAGACCCTTGGAACCAGAGGTAAATCGTTCTAAGGCTGATCTAAGATCCTTAACCTGAGTTTTCAGGGAGGAGTTCTCTTTCTCAAGTTTTTCAACTTGAGTAGGAGTTCCTTCTTGAACTCTCTCGGTTGAGGGTTTAGAGTCAGCTCCCTCTTTCAGGAGTTTTACTTCCTGTCGGAGGGATTCGACTCGGAGTTTGGCTTTCGCCAAATCTCGAGAAAGATATGAAATTAAATCATTTAACTGACTTCTATTGAAACCACTAACCTTGATTTCGCCATCTTCTGAGAAGGTCAGTTTGCCGTCGTCCTGTTCTGACTCTGACTCGGTTCCGACTTCATCTGAGGCGGTCAGGGCTAGAAGGTTGGACTGGGGTGCCTCTTCTTCTTCTGAGGAGGAGGATTCGTCCCAGGTTGCTTGCAGTGCTTTCTTTCTTCTCGTCTTTTTAGTCTCTTTTAGGTTAGGACACTCTGACTTGTAGTGACCCTTTTTCTTGCACTCGTAGCAGGTTACGTTGGGCTTATTTTTGTCGTTTGAGGGTTCAGTTGGTTCGTCCTTTCTTCGGCCGGCTTTCCGTCTGTTGGTTTGGTTCTTCAGCTCTTTGTAATAGCTTCGGGCCAGTCGGACCAGCTTAGTTTGTTCTCCTTCATCTTCTGTGTCTGAGTCTGAGTTAGACTCAGGTTCAGTTTGCGGTTTCTTCTTTGTTGATCTTCCAGATTTTCCTGCAAAGAAGGCAATCCCTTTCTCGACCATATTGGAGTTAGTTTGTTCGTGCAGTTCTAATTCGGAAAATAATTCGTCTAACTTTATTTTAGAAAGATCCCTTGAAACCTTGTATGCATCTACCATAGATGCCCACAAGGTATTTCTAGGGAAGGCATTTAGGGCATACCTTATTAGGTCACGGTTTTCGACCTTGTGACCTATAGTGTGAAGACCGTTCATCAACTCTTGGATTCGTGCGTGGAGTTGGGCTGCTGTTTCGTTGTCGGCCATCTTGATGGTGTATAGTTTGTTCAGGAGCAGATCCCTTTTACTGATCCGAGTATCTGATGTCCCTTCGTGCAGCTCGATCAGTTTTGCCCAAAGCTCCTTGGCACTGTTGAAGGGGCCCACCCGGTTCAGCTCCTCTTTTGTCAATCCGCATTGGAGAGTCTGAGTTGCTTTTGCGTCGGCTTCTATTTTGCGCTTTAGAGCGGTGTCCCATTCTGAGTAGCTTTGAGGTAGTCCTTCGGCGTTTTTGGGGATCTCCAGACCGGACTGGATGATGATCCACATGTCCATCTGAGTTTTCAGGTGGACCTCCATACGACTTTTCCAGTAAGAAAAGTCTTCTCCACTGAAAAGTGGAGGTCTGGCGGTGTTAAATCCTTCTAGCATGACCATTTAACCTGAAACAGAAAATTAACAAAAAATTTTTTTCCAAGACTAGGTCTTGGATTAGTAGTGCGGGATGAATAAAATTAAATAACGAGGGGTGTTGCACCAACCTCGATTCACGAAAAGGAAATTTGAACGAGAATTCGAAAAATAAAATAAAATAAAACAAAAAAAGGATAAAAATCCGAAAAAAATTTTCAAACTGGTGGTTGCACCAGGTTTGAACTTCCCCGCTCTGATACCACTTGTTGGATCGAGAAAACCGATAGAGGGGGGGGGGTGAATATCGGAAAACTTTCGGATTTACGTAAAGAGCAATTGCACAGCGGAAGTTAAAAACACACAACGCAAACATGGGAGGTTTTACTTGGTTCGGAGCCTAGGTCGACTCCTACTCCAAGGCCCACGGTCGTTGACCGTTTACTTTGGGGAATTCTATATAGGTGCAGAAACAATTTACAAAAATTGATTACAGAGTAAGTGCAGTAAATTGAAATTCTCTCTTCTTTACCGACGTCCGAAGTAGATTGACTTTTTCCGGAGCAGCAGGACGTCGTCGGCTCGAGTTGGGCAGTTTTCGGAGCGAGGCGTGAGAGCAGAAGAGTGTAGAAGCTTTGTGTTCGAGATTGTTCTTTGAAGCCTGGGCGTTGGGTGCTATTTATAGCACCTCGGGGCGCCCTGGACGTCGGGGGCGCCCCCCCACGTGTCAAGCGATCCGTGATTCTCTCAGTCAAGCTTTATCCCACCCGAATAGGGATGAGGTTTGACCCTGGGGGCGCCCTGGACGCTGAGGGCGCCTTGCTTGACTCCTTCCGCGCGGGCTTCTCGGCTGGATAAGGGTGATTGGCTTCGCGGGCATAGGCGCGGGGCGCCTTGGCTGCTCAGGGCGCCCTGGGCACTGAGGGCGCCCTGGCTGCTGGGGGCGCCCTGGCTGCTGAGGGCGCCCCGGCCAGTATTCAGCCGAGGCTCCTTTTTGCTTCATTTGTTTCATCTTCACCTTGGGGGCGCCTTGGACACTCAGGGTGCCCTACTCAGCTGCTGCCTCACTCCTTTGAGGCTTTCTGAGTTGCAGACACTCGTTCCTTTGGTCCTGCATCCAGGGTTAGTACGAAAATAACAAAAATCAGTAAGTTGTTAGTTTCATACAGCCTTAGCTGTCTTGGTTCTGACTTTGGGCCTCCCAAATGGAGCCCTAGGTCGAACCGACGCCTACTGTTCCCTCTACGGGGAACGCGTCCTCACCTACTCCTCTCGGGAGAGTTTACCTGATGCCAACCGTTCCTCTGGTTGGACTTTGCCTGACGGTCCTTTGCCAGGTCTTGGATGTCGAGCTGTCCTTTGCCCGGTGCCTAGTATTCCTTCGCTAGGGCTTTCGTCCTGGCATTCCTTCGCCAGTGCCTAGCATTCCTTCGCTAGGGCTTTTGTCCTGTATACTAGAGTAACATGTTAGATAATAACTAAGACTTAACTTTTGAATCCTGTTGCCCTTATCAAAACACAGGTTTGACTTTGGTGCTTTCTGCACCAACACGGATCTGATAGTGTTTTTCAGATCTAAGGCGCCTTAGTTACTCTATATAAGCATAGTGACAATAAGCTTCAACATACAACTTCTACACTTCGTTGTTGAACTCCGATGATCATTCTTCTTCCTCATCTTCATGTTGCAACCCTGCTATAACTCAACTACGACTGACCATTGCTGAAAGACCAACATCAACACATGAGTGCTCACATCTAAATATTAAAATTGTGTTGGTAACGCTTAACGTTTCTGTACATGATTTCATTCTTGTTATTATGACAGTGTAGGGTGTTACACTATGTCTATCTCTCTATACTCGACTACCGAGAGTTTACCGGTAGAGAGATTAGTAGATTATCCGTTGGAAATATCCAAGGGACCTGGATCTTGGAGTAGGAGTCACCGAAGGCTCCGAATAAAGTAAAACCAAACCATATCGACTTGTGCCTTTCGTTTGTGTTTTACCGTTGTGCACTTAAGATTTTTATTAAGTTCGAAAAGGCCAAGTTTTTTAAAAGTCATGTGATTTACACTCCCCCCACCCCCTTCTCTCATGTGCATCCGATCCTATGAGTTGTATTAGAGGTTGGTTAGCTTTGAATCAGTGCAACCACATTAAGAGTCGAGGATTTATTTTTTTTGGCTTTTAGTGTTGGGATAGTGCGATCGGCAAGAGGGGGTGAATTGCCCCTGAAAAATATAAACAAATATTTTGTTTTGCTTTAACAAAGATAGATGTTAGATTACAAGCAAGGTAAAAACATGGGAATTAACTAAACAAAAGAAAAAGAGACACAACCAATTTAATTGGTTTGCAACCAGGAAGGTTGCTAATCTAAGGTAAAGTAAATCTCAATCTCCTGATTAACTCCTTAGAGCAATGAAGTCTCTTTACATAACTTTGAACTCAGAAAGACAATGGAAACATAGAATAAATTTGTGTACAAATGAATTGCTTCAGTGTAACTGAGCTCTGGGTGTCTATTCATAGCCCCAATAAAGTTTATCCAATTGCTGACATGGCCCTATATGGGCACCTAAATGCTTAGGGGTGCCTGACATATGACTCAGGGGTTATTTGCTTCACAACATTTGCGAACGACTACTTCTGGATGAACTTTAGCTTCTCGGGTGCCTGTATTGAATGGGGCGCCCGGGAACACATGCGCTCGAGTGCATAGGGGCGCCCGAGAACACAGCTACTCGAGTTGACTTTGGTCAGCTTTTTTCTGACTAGTTTTTCGACGGGTCTTCTTGGGTGATCTCGGGCCTTCCAGAGTTGGGCTCACCCAAACTCTCCTCCGACTTTCTCCTTGAGCGTGCTTCCCCCCGACTTCTCATCCCTCAAACATCACACGTTTCCTTCCCGCTCGACTAACGTACTGTTTCGCAGACCTCCGTGTCCCTCGGATGCACCGAGCCCGTCGGCTCACTTTTCTGTGTCATCCTTCTCGACCGTTGCATCTTCCACTCGACAATCTGCGCTCCTAAGCTCCTGCATACTTAAACATAGGGATCAAACATAACATGACCTAACTTGACTTGGTTGAATATATCAAAATTCACCTGAGGTACTTACAATCTCTTCCTTTTTGATGTACATCAACCCGAATTAAGTTAGGGTAAAACAAAAAAAAATGATAGAAATATGTCAGTGTAATAAAAAAATTTAAAAATTAAATCTCCCCTTAATTTGATCCTATTTTCTCCCCCTTTGATCACATCAAAAGAAATATGTTAAGGGTAAAATGAACAAGAAATGTTTAAACTAGTTACTTACACATATTTGACTAAGTTTTAAAAGAAAACTTAAAGTTATGTAAATGTTTTAAAAAAAATCCATAGAAAATTATTAGAGCATCCAAAATTTTCCAAACATTTTTGAGAGTATGTTTAAGATAATGGTTAGTCTTCAGAAAATCTCATTTTTCAAAACTCAATCGAAAAATATTTTTAAAATTAAAGGTTTAATTATAAAAAAATTTCAAAAATATTTTTTTATTCCAAAATTGTTCAAATTTTTATCCAAATTAGAAAATTAGTAGACTCATCTTTGTAAAAATTATCAAAGTAAAATAAAATTTCTTACTATAAGAAAATAATTTTGAATTCAGAATTAATAATTTAAGAGAAATAATTTTTAAAATTAGATTTCATCTTCTAATAAATTTAAAAAATTTTCTCAACATCCAAAAGATAATCCATGGATCCTCAAAAATTATATTTAATGAAAATAATTTTTAAAGTATTTTTAAAATTAAAAAAATATATTTTTGAAAGAAAAATCATAATAAATCTGTTTAAATGTTAAAAATTTCAAAAAACAAATTTATTGATAGCTCATAATGGATAATTTTTCTGTAATAGTTACATAATCAAAAAAGTTTCAAAAGTATGACAAATAAACATTAATTAATCAGAGATTGATAAACAGATATTAACAATTTAGTATAGATTTTGGGATTCAATACAAATTCCTACCAATAGGGTTAACTAAATATTTTATAGGAATATAATTTTTGAGTACTTTTATAATTTGGCCCTTATTATATCTAAAATACCAATTGAGTCCTCTAGTAAATCTAATTTTAGAACTAAGAACTCTTAAGCATGTATGATTTTTTAATAGTTTAATTTCTATTGTTAGTTTTTCATTTTCATGTTTCAAATTGTCAAATATTTTAAGCGGACATGTAGAAGCTAGTTGTTTTCTCAATTCTCAATTTTTATTTTTTAATTTGTATATCGACTTCATCATTGTTTTAATACCTGAATAAAGTTGATCAGAAGGTAGAAAACACACCTCACTTACTATGTCTTTTTTGAAGTCCGAAGCTCCCCCTTCGTCGCTGCTATCTTCTAATGTTGCTCTCCCTTCATCGACACTTTCTTCTTCTTAGTGGGTGGCCATCAGAGCATGTCTGGCGTGTTCCATGAGATCGAACTCATCTGATGATGATTCGTCTCATGTGACTTTCAGGTTCTTGTGTTTGGCCTTGTTGGATTTGTTCACCTTTAGCCTTGGGCAGTTCTCCTTAATATGCTCTTCTTCCTCACAATGGTAGCAACGAATCTTTCTTTGCTTCTTACCCTGCACTTTATTAAACCTTTTAGCTTTAAAATATTTAGATATTTTCCTTACCATATATGGCGTGTCTATCTTACTCTTTCCTATGCACTGAGATTCGTGAAGTTCTAATGTCGAAAAAGTTACTCTAAGGTACTTACCACAACATCCTTAGAGATAAAATATACGTCTATGAGGGAAGTCTAGTATGGGGTCTTCGAGAATGCGTTTAAGGCATACCTTTATACGTCACGACTTGTTATTGTTTCTCCAAGGTTCTAATGTCCTATGATCAGCTCTTTCATTTTGGCGTGCAGCTGGGCAATTGATTCTCCTGCTTCCATTCGGAGGTTACTAAGTTGGTTGCAGAGCAGATCTCGTTTTGCTAGCTTTATTTTAGAAGAACCTCCGTGGAGTTCTAAGAACTTTTCCCAATATTCATTCACTGATTGGTAAGTCCCGATTTGGTTGACATCTTGCTCAGGTAGTACGGTTAGCAGATGGAATTCTGCTTTCCTGTTTGCTACAAAATTCGCTTGCTCCTTTTTTATCATTTTTATCTTTATTGTCAGCGTCTTTGGAAACTTCAAAACTATTTTTTATAATTAGTAATAAATCAAAATCTATTTTAAAAAATACCTTCATTTTCACTCCCAACTAGCGAACTCTCCCTCGAACTTTGACGAGTAGATAACCAGTTCGACTATTTAATAAGTTTCTTCAGATGATGGTTAGTCCTTCTAGAGCATCTTTGCTCTAATACCACTTGTTGGGATCATGCGGTCAGCAAGAGAAGGGTAAATTGCCCCTGAAAAATATAAACAAATCTCTTGTTTTTCTTTAACAAAGATAGAAGTTAAATTACAAGCAAGATAATAACATAGGAATTAACTAAATAAAAGAAAAAGAGACACAACCAATTTACTTGGTTTGCAACCAGGAAGATTGCTAATCCAAGACAAAGTAAAGTTCGATCTCCTAATTAACTCCTTGGAGCGGAGAAGCCTCTTTACAAAACTTTAAACTCAGAAAGACAATGGAAACTTAGAATACATTTGTGTTCAAATGAATTATTTCAGTGTAACTGAGCTCTGGGGGTTTATTTATAGTCCTAGTGATGTTTATCCGATTGTTGACGTGACCCTATATGGGTACCTGACACATGGCTCAAGGGTTATCCGCTTTGCAACGTTCGTGAATAGCTACTTCTGGATGAACTTTAGCTTCATAGGCATCTGTATTGACTAGGGTGCCTGGGAATATGAGCGCCCGAGTGAATAGGGGCGCCCTAGTTGACTTTGGTCAGCATTTTGCTGACTAATTTTTCGGTGGGTCTTCTTGGGTGATCTCGGGCCTTCCAAAGTTGGTCTCACTCACCCAAATCCTCCTCTGACCTTCTCCTTGAGTGTGCTACCCCCCGGTCTTCTCATCCCTCGGACGTCGCGCACGTCCTTCTCGCTCTACCGGCATACTCTTCCACATACCTCCGCATCCTCGAATGCACCAAGCTCGTCAGCTCCCTTCCTTTGCCATCCTTCTCAACCGTTGTGTCTTCAACTTAAGTTCCTGCGGTCCTAAGCTTTTGCACACTTAGACACAGGGATCAAACACAACAGGACCTAACTTGACTCGGTTGACTACATCAAAACTCACCTGGGGTACTTACATTTTATTTTTTGTAAAAGTCTAAAATTGGTATAATTACCTCTTTTCAGAATGAATTGTCGCTGCTCGGTTTACTTGTAGTTGTTGGTGCAATCGGCCCAAGTATGATCGGGTAGATCATGGTTTTGATGTGTATGTCAATATGATTAAGTTAGGGTGTCATGTTAGTTTGATATGTGTGGTTGAAGTCTTGTAGGACTTGGTGAATCACACATGGAGTACGCATCTGAGGGACGAGAGCCGAAGGAAGAGGACTCCAAGGGCAAGCCGGGGAAGTAGACTTCAAGGGCATACGCAAAGGGTGCCATGGAGGCAAGCCGCGGGCTTGTGTGCGCATCTGAGGGACGAAAGCCAAGGAAGAGAACTTCAAAGGACAAGCCAAGGGAGTGGACTTCAAGGCATACTTGAAGGGTGGTCTTCGGAGTGAGTTTGAGTGAAAATGTACTTGGGGCAGCCGACTGCGGTTGGGGCAGTCGACTACCAGAACTCACAGAAAGATCAGTCGACTGGTCCTGGACCAGTCGACTAATCAGTTTGAAAAACTAACAGTTGGGCTAGCCATTGGCTAGCGACTGGCTGGGGACCAGTCGACTGCCCTTGGGGCAGTCGACTAGCGTCGGGCTGGACTATTTAAAGAACAATCCTCTACTCTATTTAAAGGGAAATTTTTTAGCAAGGGTTGCGGTTCTAGAGTGTTGAATCCTACTGTTAGTGCTCAAAGTCTCATTCTCTTCCTCTCACTTTCATTTCTACTTTGTAAAGAGGAAGAGGGCAATCTTGTGAAGGTTTCTCCACCTTGAAGAAGACGTTCATAGCAGAGCTCGTGCGTGTGGTGTGGATCCTTGGACTAGTCATCTCTCAGAAGTGGATACCAAGTACATCAGGGGGTTAGCATTGTTTTTATTGTTTTATTAATTTTGTTCTTGTGTTTAGCTAACATCTTTGTAGACAAAATCGAAAGAAAGCTATTCACCCCCCCTCTAGCTTAACGCAAAGATCCTAACAGTAGTGATACTGTTGGACCTTGGATGGCTAGAGAGGGGGGGTGAATGTAGCCAGACACCGAAACTTTGCACTTATCAAAATTTCTGCGACTCAAAGATTAGTAGCACAGCGGAAGCTAAAGAAAACAGAGTATGCAGAAATAAAACCTAGCTAAGCTCAAATGCAAAATGCTAACAAGAGGATTTACAAGGTTCGGGGATAACTTGTCCCTACTCCTTGGCGTGCCCTTAAGGTGGGCGATCCCTTGATCGTCGACAGATCAAGCCCCAGTGAACACCAGATAAAATGCAACCTCCTTCTTGGTGGAGTAACCTCTCCACAGCGTTTCAACAAAGATAGAGTTTTAAGCACAATGAAACACAAGAAAGATCTTACTTAGCACTTAGGACAGCAAGAACTTAGACAAACTTCTCCCGAGCTCCACTCAGCGCAGATCTCACGCAAGAATCCCCTTCTTCGTGTCTTCTCGCTGATGGACTCACCAAGCTTTCTGACTCTTCTTCCCAATGCTCAAGTAACAGATGGTTGCTTCAAAGATCGCAATTGCTTGCTCAAGATTGATGGAACAGCAGATAGCACAAGCAAAGTATCAACTAATCAAGCGTATGCAGTATCGCTGTTAGAGTAAGTGTTGTCGAGACTTGTTCACCACCAAGCGCTTAAGTCCCTCCACTGATCGCAGGTCACCACCACACTGCAGCCTCCAGCTGCTCACCTGCCAACGCCAGCTACCATTGAGCTCTCCCTGGACTCCCAGAGCTTCCCTCAGCCAAGCTCCAGTCAGCATCTCCAGCCGTTGCAACCTGAGATGGCAAATGGACAAACCTGCTCCAAAGAAAGGCCTCCATTGACTCTCCTTGAGTGTTTGAATCCATCCCTATCACCTGCACACTCAATCAGGGGTTTAGCAAATGAAATCAAACTCATATCAGTAATAGCAGAGAAGATCAAAGTGACATCAATAGCGTATCAGTGAAAGCAGGCGCGATCAGAGCTTCTGACAGCGCGTTTGAATTAAAGTGATCGATCTCCGGATTGATCAGGACTATCCCAGACCGATCAGGCTCCAACCTGATCGGTCCCTAGTGAGAAACTTGGGATCGCAAGCTTGTATGATCGGCCACCCTGACCGGTCACCAGATCGGTCACCACACTGATCCGGAAATCAGCTTCCCATAATCCTGCCAGGAATTCACTGGCTGATCGGTCACCAGACTGATCAGGCTGATCCCAAACCGATCAGGCTCCAGCCTGATCGGTCAGGGTGAGAAACCTCGTGACAGTTGATCGTTCAATCTGATCGGTAACGATTTCTCCCTGATCGGTCACCAGACCGATCAGGAGCAGATTAGTGAGGTTCCCAAAAACCTACTGGATGCTCCCTGATCGGTCACCGGACCGATTAGGAGCAGAGCAGCAGGGGAACTCAACCCATGTAACACCCGCTTTTTTTTTTTTTTTTTTTGACCATCATAAAGCGGCGTTACGCTAACATACTTAGGACATGTAGACATCATAATGCAGCGGAAAACTTCAAACTTACACCTACATGCACTTACTACCATTCCTAGCATCATAACATGGAAGCTTGGCATATTAACCTTATACTTTGCATCATAACATAATTAGCATCATGTCATATTTTAGCATCATATCATACTTAGCATCAAGTCATACTTTAGCATCATGTCATAGAGTCATAGTCATATTCATGTACTTAGTAGTAAAGGTAAAGTTCTATCATAAGGCAAGCAAACATATGGTCTCTTGGCCAAGTCACTATCACACACATTCTGCAAAGCCCTCCTGCTGCTTCCTTACTGTTCCTTTGCGTGATCTGCGGTATAAGAAAATAAAACTATAAGCACACAGGCTTAGTATGTCACGCCCCGAGACCCAGGAGCCGCTGATCCAATAGAAAATCGGACAGCACCTCCCCTGTCCGGCGGACAATTTACACATACACACAGATAATATAACCTGTATACAATATATATAGCACAACCACGCAGTTTAAAGGGCCTCAGGCCTCAGATATATGCAAAACCAACAGTTATATGATTATAACTATCGAAAAACCAAATCCGAACTCACCTGAGCTGCCAGGGGGCAGGAACAAAGCCAAAACCGAACGAAGTCCAACATAGGACTCAAAAGTACAATACCTTCAAACAGAACGTGCATACATGTTCAAAACATACAGCGGAAGCATAGGAATGCTACAGGGTCCATAACAAAACAAGGAAAACCAAAAAGGGCTCCTCGGGAGCTGGGGACTGGCGGCTCGGGATCTCCTCGCAGACATCAACCTGAAATAAATATATATGGCAACGGGGTGAGTCCATAGCTCAGCGGATACCCAATAGATATGCATAGAAAGTTATACTAACAACAAGAGTTCTACTAATACAGTCTCATATCAACAATAGGGAAAGACTGGAACTGAAAATACTGGGTAGGTACAAACCTGAATCCATCCAACCTATACAGAGGGTAAGAAATACCAAAAGAAGACAAATAGGCATATAGTCTCAGATAACAAGTCTCCAGAATATGCGATGTCAAACAAGTGCAGCAGATAAGTGCAGCAAACAATGCACGATGCAAAATATGCACATGGTGCAATGACATGTGTCACCCCTGACACCAGACAGATCAACGTACACCTGTCATAGGGACGTCTGAACGGGTAGGGCTATGACAACTGTACACCCTGCCATCACTGCTCCTGAGTGACCGGGTGGACAAGATGCTGGTGGAGACTCCGCTCCGACCCCAAGCAATGGGGGAGTCAAGCTCTCATCTCCTCGTGGCTCAGTACGAGAAGGGATCCCTGGCTGCTACCACGCCCGCGCTCACCCTCCAAATAGTGGCCGAACGGAGCAATACAGGGCAAATGCACACATCTACGGTATCCACTAACCCATAAGTGGCCGTGTGTGCCCGTCATGTACCGGAAGACGATTAGGCTCAACCACAAGGGAGTCGCTGATCGCCGGCATGCAACAGTGCAAGGATGGTGTATGATAGATACACATACCTCCCTCCCCAAATCCTCAGTATGCTAAGTCTCAGTCTGAAATCCTATAACAGGAAATACAGGTATCCTACAAGGTATACTGAACTGAAATACAGATCCCTCAAGGTCAAATGCAAGAGATACCCTACGATATCTAAGCATACATGTAGAGATGACAATACTAGAGACTGTATGGAACTAACAGCATAATAACTCAAGGATAAACAACAAGTATCCAGAACTGACCTAATAAACAGGGGTAAACCACAATATCCAGATCAAACATAATAACCAGGGATAGCGTAGGATCTTACTGCTATCTATAACATTCTATGCATAACAAAATGACAATATCAAAATAGATAAGTCAAAGGGTACCCGCCTCCAAGAGTGAAGTCTGTATCGATCGAGACGGAACCACCCGCCAATAATAATCCAATCAAGCTCCTGTATCGGGAATGCATTTAATTAGCTATTACGAAGATAGTAGCTAGCTAACAAGTCCCTAAGTCATATTAGGGTTAACCTAATCCTCGCATTTCATTTAATTAACTTGATTAAATGATTAAACCCTTATTCGTTTAGGATTAGGTTTAGTCTACATTTAACCTATAGTTTCCCCTTCCAAAAAGCCAACATCTAATTCCAATAACCATCAATACTACAGCTAACTCCAAAAGTCAGGACAACATGTAAAGGTATATCTACCAAGGATAGCTTCTTACCTCGAATTCACAAGCTTACTCGACAACAAAAACTGAGGAAGATTGATCCCAAGTATACGGCAGCCAACTTCAATAGTTCTTGATGTTTTTTAACAGCTTAAACACCTCGAATTCCCAAAGCACCTCACGGCAACACAAGATAACCTAACAGAAACAGAACTCAATTTCGCCAACTACAACACATCAAGGTGAAGTTCTACACAGGTTTCTATTGCTCATGGCATGGAGGACTACTGCTAATCCTCCCAATTCGTAACAAAGTTCGGTTCCCATTCTATGGTATCCACAGATCAATCACAACCAAATCTAATGCATCCTTACCTGCGCCTGGCACAGCTCTCCTCGGCAGCCAGTTCTGGTCGGCACAGTGAGGTGAAACAGAGAGGAAGAAATGGAATCCCGAATTCATCTTTGAGTTAGCCCTCTGCCATCATTGATGAGTACCAACTCTAAGCCACCCATTGGATACGCTGTCAGCCCAAATCTCTGGATCGCCCTCAAGCTAAGAAACAGAGCTCGGGTCAGGGAGGAAAACAAACCCAACTACCTCGGCTTGAAAGATCCAAACGGAAGGAACCCTAACTCACCTCCAGTAGGGCTCCTGCAGCGCGAAGACGTTGTCAACTTGTTGACAGATAGCAGCGGCCCCCCAATTCGCCTGTAGCGAAATCCTTAGCCCGCTGCTCACGAGATGGTTTGGGGATTGGGAAATGGGAGCTTCGTAGTCAGCTAGCTCCGAGGGGCAGGTTCGCCGGAGGTGG
The DNA here is from genome assembly GCA_024364735.1 of Boesenbergia rotunda. Classification (NCBI taxonomy): domain Eukaryota; kingdom Viridiplantae; phylum Streptophyta; class Magnoliopsida; order Zingiberales; family Zingiberaceae; genus Boesenbergia; species Boesenbergia rotunda. Next base: position 693,467 of record JAGFNQ010010592.1, read on the forward strand.
AGGGTGAAGAAGGCAATCGACGCAGGAGCAGCGAAGAGGAAGTGATCGGGCGTCGAGTTCGGCTAGGGCACGGGCCGAAAGGTGTGTCGGCTAGGGAGGCAACGAAAGGTTTTATTGGTGGAAGTTTTGCACTTTAGTCCAACCCATTTCCTCCTAATTACAAGATCACCCCTAGTTTTAAACTTACTTACTTTTTAGTCCTTATAACTATTTGTTTAAATTTCCTTGGGGTCCCTAAGTTTGTCTCCAAGGGCTCGGAAGCCCCGAAACTTTAGGAAATTTTCCCGAAGAATTTTCCAGGGTGAGATAAACGTGTCGGATTTTACATAGTAAGACTCTTTCCTACTCACTAAAACCGTCCGTCACTTAATCATAAGCATATGAAACATTAGCACTCTTAGCGCTTTACTTAGAACATCATCCTTATCATCACTTAGCATTCATTTGACATGTCATGGACATAGCTTCACCCCATTCATAGCATGGCATAAACATAACCATAAACATTCGGGTATGGCATAATTATTGACATAACATAAACATCGTAAACAATCATAGCATGGCATAATACTTGATATAGACATAAATAAAATCATGACATAAATCTAATTACAATCATGGCATCCCATACTAGCATGAGCATGAACAAAATAATGGCATTCTAACATAACATAATCATAATTAAACCATGGCATCCTAAACTAGCATAAAATCATGGCATCCTAAACTAACATAAACATAGATAAAGTCATGGCATCCTAAACTATCATAAACATAAGTAAAGCATGGCATTCTAAACTAGCATAAAATCATGGCATCCTAAACTAACATAAACATAGATAAAGTCATGGCATCCTAAACTATCATAAACATAATTAAAGCATGGCATTCTAAACTAGCATCAAATCATGGCATAAACATAAATAACATCATGGCATAAACCTAAATAATATCATGGCATAAGCTTAAATAATATCATGGCATAAACATAAACAAAAATCATGGCATAAACATAAATAAAATCATGGCATAAACATAAATAAAAGCATGGCATACACATAAGTAAAAGCATGGCATACACATAAATAAAATCATGGCATAAACATAAATAAATCATGGCATAAACATATCTTCATAACATACTTTTCGTAAACATACTTTTCATAACATAATGCATAGCATAAATGGATGCATGTAGCAACTGTGCATATATATATATAAGGATGCTTAATCTTGAAAACATGCTTTTAAATACTTGAACATAATCATAACATGCATTGGGCCCTGGCTTGTACCACATTCATTCATCATATGCGCGCATCCCTAAGTAAATACGAGGTAGCTAATCTCGACCTACTAGGGTAAGGACAGCTTCATCGGTAGTCCCGAACCGTAAGGACAGCATCATCGGTAGTCCCGAACCGTGGACAGCATCATCGGTAGTCCAGAACCGTGGACCTTACTTAGGTCCGGTACAAGCCCATAAAATAAAATAAATGCTTTCATATGCTTCTTCATTCATCATCATTCATAGCATATTCATTCATTCATCATACTTAACCTTCATTCATCATTTCATTCTTAGACATGGCATAGGCACACATCATTCATATAGCATGGCATACACACATAAGCATGACATACATTCATATCATTCGTAAGACATGGCATACATACATATCATTCATACATCATGGCATACATACATATCATTCCTAAATCATGGCATATGTGTAAACATTCTATGACCTAACGTATATTTCATGACATATAAGCTATAGGTTTAGTTAACCTGGTATTCCTTCACCTTACTTAAGCATACCTCCTAATTACCTATACCCTAAGGTACTCTAGGGTACCCCAAAAATTCCCCAAAATTATATTTACTTTCTACACATCATGAGGGCACAGTAGATAACATTATCATGATTTTTAACATATTTTTAGACCTTTAAAACATGTTGGCCGAACCCTTGAACTTAAAGTTCTGGGTTTTGCTTCCCTCATGTTGGCCGAGACCCTAGGGTGTCCTAGGGTACTCTAAAAATTCCCAAAAATTACAGTTAACTTCTAAACATCATAAGGAACCAGTAAATAACATTATCATGATTTTTAACATAATTATGGACCTTTAAAACATGCTGGCCGAAACCCTTGAACATAGAACCTTGATTTTGTTTCCCCTTCAACATTAAATCCGAACTAACCCATATATCATGCCAAAAATCCCCAAAATTTCCAATTTACTTCTAAACATCATAAGGGAATATCAAATAATATTATCATGATTTTTAGCTAATTATG
>JAGFNQ010010592.1:701724-768378 GCA_024364735.1 Boesenbergia rotunda
TTAAGCGAATTTTGAGATATCTCAAGGGCACAATTGGTGTAGGTCTGTGGTATCCCCGTACCGAATCTTTTGATTTGATGGGCTATACGGATTCCGACTACGCTGGATGTAAGTTGGACCGAAAAAGCACTAGTGGGGGCTGCCAATTCTTAGGATCGTCTCTAGTAAGTTGGTCGAGTCGGAAGCAATATTGTGTTGCTCTTTCCACTACCGAGGCAGAGTATATCGCCATGGGAGAGAGTATATCACAATTGTTGTGGATGATCCACACCTTAGAGGACTATGGATTGAGTTACAAGGGTGTGCAAGTGTTATGTGATAACATCAGCACAATTAACTTAACCAAGAATCCGTTCCATCATTCTAGGATAAAACATATTGAGGTAAGACACCACTTCATTAGAGATCATGTAGCTAGGGGGAACATCATACTCTCACATGTAGAGTCAAAGTCAAACCTATCTGACATTTTCACTAAACCACTTCCCGAGAGTGAATTTAGTTTCCTAAGACGGGAATTGGGAATGTGTCGCGCTTCATGATCTTCAAATTGTATTCAAAACCCTTCATGATTATTTCAAATTGTTAGGGAACAATTGGGTAACTTTGGGAACATCTCACACAAACTATAAGGGTTACCAAAATATTTTTGTTTGCTAGATATGGGGTGAGATGTTAGGTTCAACTCAATCTCTCAAAATGTCATTGCATCACTTGAGAAATTAAGTTGACAAGATAATAATCATGGTGGTGACCAAGTATGGGGAAACCATTGCATAACATATGTGTATATGGCTCCATGATCATACTTGGACATTCCAATCAAGGCAACCTGATTGGAAACTTGAAGTTGGAGTAAAAACTTGTTTGAATTTGCTTGATTAATTGATGGTTGAGTTTGACTCCATTAAGATGGGTCAAAGTGTTTGTTAAACCTATAAGGACTTTTGATTCTTGTTTAGGGATCAATTTTAGTCAGAAAATCATGTCTAAGTTTGACAAAGTTCATCAGATTTCTTTTGAAAATTTCAGAAGTTCTAAAACTGAACATTTCAGTTCGTATCAGGAACCCTGATCGGTCACCGGACCGATCAAGCATCGGGCTGATCGGTCCCTGGACCGATCTGACCCCTTCCTGTGATGTTCGGTCCACAGACCGATCTGCGAGGCAAGCCGTGATCTCCCGAAATCTGACTAAGTGTTCTGAGCTAGCCTGGATTGGTCTCCCGACCGATCTGGCACCCTGTGCAGATCGGTCCACAGACCGATCAGGGAGCTCAGAGTTTTCTCTCCGGACCCTACTGATCGAATCCTGATCGGGCACCTGACCGATCAGGAGCGCGTCTGATCGGTCATTCGACCGATCAGGACCATTCCAGTCCGATCAGGCTGTATCCTGATCGGTCGGGACGCGATCAGATCGAACGGTGATCCGATCAACCGCATTAAATTTTGGTTGGTGGACCGATCCACCAACCGATTAACTCTCTCCAAACCTTCGTTTTCCCGAACCCTAGCGCCGAAACACTCTGCGCAACCTTGTGCGAGCGAGCGAGAGAGTCCTTGCGTCTCCCTGTCTTCCTTCTTCACGCGCGTGCGAGCTCTTCTGCGAAGGCTTCTACGGGCGTTTTCTCCGAACTCCAAGTTCTTGCGTGCTCGAAGTCTCCTTCTCTATCGCATGTTCCTTCTCAGTCTTGCAATCCCTTCAAACAAACTTCAATGGCGCCTAAGTAAGATTTGATTTCAGTTTTCCTTTCATAACAACTCTTAGAATATATGTTTGTGAAGCTAACCATGTTTTTGTTTTTGTTCTTGCTGTGATGTCTTGATCCTTTTGCCTTTGCTGTGACCCTCTTTCTCAAAAATTTTATATGTATCTTTTGATTGGGTCTCATCTTATGATCAATTCTTGTGCTTCATCTTATATCATGATCAATTCAAATCTCATTAGAAAATCTACTAAGGGAAAAGAGGTTTTAGAGGACAGTTCAAGGGGGAAAAATCCTTTGTCATCTACATCTCCTCCGAGGCCTCCATCTCCCCCACATCCTAGATTTCCGAACATTCTCTATGCCCTAGACTTTCATTGGCACAACTTCGAACTAATGCCATGTCGATCAGTGGACCAAACTTTTGTTTATGAACATTGCCCTACGGTAAAAGGAATCATTGAGTACTATGGGCTTCAAAACATCCTTTTCTTAGAAAGGTCGATCAGTGTTGACTTGGTCTCTGAATTCTACAATAATCTGGCCAATGGGGAGGGCACGGGGTGGCGGACCCGTGTCACCGGTGTCGATCTTGACTTTACTCTATCATCCTTCACTATATTTCTGGGTTGTCGTCGCTCCAAGAATGATTTCTCACTTTATCCATATCTTCCTGTTCCTCTTCCTGTTCCTTTACTGGAGTCACTCCTGACTCCATATATGAGCATTTTCTAGGCCACCCCAGGCCACGGGGTTCTGGTGCGGACATCTATAACTTTCCCACATTTTCTGCTCTTCATCTATCTCCAATTGATTATATTCTGTTTCAAATTATCGCAAATTGTCTTCTTCCAACTACGTCCAAGCATCTTGATGCGATCCTTTCATCTCACTGCCTGATGCTTTACGGGATGCATCTGTAGTTCGATTTTGACATAGCACCGTCCATCTATTCCTCCATCATTGTCCATGGTCTGAGGTCTGGTCAGACGATCTACATGCCATTCGGCCATATCATCACTGCCTGGCTGGAGTCAGTTGGCATCGACGTCTCACAGGGCCAAATCGTGCCGATCAATCGACAAGACTGTCGCCTGGATCGTCGTATGCTTTCCCAATCCGGCATTGTTCTCGGGACCGAGGGGATGCGGTGGAAGGATCACAACCAAGTGGGGGAGCTGCCGCTAGCGGTTCATGCCGAGGGTGCACCAGCTGTTGCTGCTAATGATGCCACGATGGACGACCTTATGCGCGATGACGACCCTCCTACTGACACTTGAGCTCGGATATCTGCTGTTTTATCATGATCTGCGTTGTATGACATTTGGATTGTATGCCCTCTGACTTTATTGTTGTGACCTCGAGTCACACATATTTTGCTACTTGTTTGGATGTTTTCATGCTTTGACCTATATACTTTTACCTGCCATGCTTATCTACTATTGTTGATGTCATGTTGATTATGTACCTGTTATCTGCATGATTGTTCGATTGCCATATTCATACTTACATTGCCATGTCTATTTGATACTTATGAATATTATGGCATGCTTTGGGAGTCTATATTTCATACTCATATAATGCATGTGATTGCTATGTCTTGCTATAATTTTTCACATGTGTTCGTATGATCATTCCACAAACTATCACATTTTTGATGAGTTGGGATACCTCTAGGATTGAGGGGGAGTTCATCTTAATCTTGACAGTCCCTCTTGTCCCTTTTCGGTGTTCGACAAAGGGGGAGAGTGTGGATTGGTTAAGTTTAGCATGATCATGTTGTAGGGGGAGGATCTGGATTCCCCTATGATTCTAAAGTTGGAATATTGATTGAGAATCCCTAAACTTAAAATCGGGTTGTCAAACAACAAAAATAGGGAGATTGTTGATGCAGTCTGGCCCTGATTGTTGTTTTGGTGTTGACAACGATTTTAGTTTAGGAGGATGATTATGATGATTATGATTAAGTCCTGATCGAGGATTAGGCATGATATGGAAAATCCTAACCTGGGAGGTTAGGTGTGATGATTATGATGATTATGATTAAGTCCTGATCGAGGATTAGGCATGATATGGAAAATCCTAACCTGGGAGGTTAGGTGTGGAAAATCCTAGCTTGGAGGGCTAGGTGTTGGAAAAGTCCTAATTCGGAAGGGTTGGGTGAAAAGTCCTAGCTTGGAGGGCTAGGTGAAAAGTCCTAACTTGGAGGGTTAGGTGCAAATTCCCATCCTGGAGAATTAGGTGAAAAAGTCCTGGCTTGGAGGGTCAGGTGCCTAGCTTGGAGGGCTAGGTTGGATGATGTTCTAACTTGGAAGAGTTGGGTGAAAAATCCTAGCTTGGAGGGCTAGGTGAAAAGTCCTAGCTTGGAGAGCTAGTTGAAAAGTCTTAACTTGGAGGGTTAGGTGCAGATGGAAAAATCCTTAGCTTGGAGGGCTAAGGTGGATGAATTCCTAGCTTGGAGGGCTAGGGTTGAGTCACTGGATCGGTCTGGTGACCGATCAGGGACATTGGCACGCTATCTTTAGTGGATCGGTCTGGTGACCGATCCAGCTATGTCTGATCGGACTGGTGACCGATCAGGGAGCGCACAGTGAGATTGGGAATCTACTGTGTGGCTCCTGATCGGACCGGTGACCGATCAGGGAGCAGGCTGCTTCCTTGCTGTCTTGCTCCTGATCGGTTTGGTGACCAATCAGGGAGCAAACGGTGAGTGAGTTCCCTTGCTAATCAAAGTCTTGGATCGGTCCGGTGACCGATCAGGGATCTAGGATTTGATTAAAAAATAACTGTTCATCTGCCCTGATCGATCTGGGTGACCGATCAGGATCCATTCTGATCAGTCTGGTGACCGATCAGGCTTCACCCTGATCGGTCTGGTGACCGATCAGGCGTGTATAGCTGCAAGAGCTGGGAGTCCCAGCGAAGCAGTGGATCGATCTGGTGACCGATCCACACACCCTGGATCGGTCCGGTGACCGATCACTTTAATTCAAATTTCACTGTCAGACGTGGTCAGAGCGTCTGATCGTATCCGATTTGCTGATGTATGTTTCTGATATTTGATATGCTGCTTGATTTGCTGCTCTAATGCTCTGATTGAGTTTCAGGTGACAGGGGAGGATTCAAACACTCAAGGAGAAGTCAAAGAGTGCTTTCCTTGGAGCAGGTTTGTCTCTTTCTCATCTCAGGTTGCAACGGCGAGCTGCAGACTGGAGCTGAGACTGGAGCTTGACTGAGGGGAGCTCAGTGAGTCCAGAGATAGCTCAGTAGAGGCTGGCGTTGGCAGATGAGTAGCTGGGAGCTACAGAGATGTTGTCACTTGTCGCTTGGCGGAGAAACAAAAAGGAGCGCGAGAAGGAAAGTTTGGAGAAGTTAATCAGTTCTTGAGTTTTTCGTGCTCTTCAGTTCCTGTGATACAAGCTTGCTGTTCTTGAGTTCTTCAACCATTCTAAGCAAGCTATTGAGAAGCAATCATCATACTTGAGCGCTTGAAGGAGAAAACAAGAGGCTTGGAGTCCGACAGTGGGAAGACACGGAGCAGGGGTCTGCGTGAGATCGCCACTGGGTGGAGCTCAGGGAAGCTTGCTGTGTTTTGTCCTTGCTAAGTGTTTGAGTAAGATCCTTCTTGTTGTTGTTTCATTGTGCTCATTCTATATCATTGTTTGAAACACACTGTGGGGAGGTTTCTCCACCGAGAAGGAGGTTGCTTCATATCCGGTGTTAACCGGGGCTTGATCTGCCGACGATCAAGGGATCGCCCACCTCAAGGGCACGCCAAGGAGTAGGGGCAAGTTATCCCCGAACCTTGTAAACCCTCCTTGTTAGCGATCTTACTAGTCGTATTTGTTTTGCTTTCGTTTTGTTTTTCTGCACACTCTGTTTTCTACTCTTTCCGCTGTGCTACTGATATTTGAGTTGCAGAAATCGTGATAAGTTTCGAAGGAGAAAGTGGTTGTCTATATTCACCCCCCCCCCCCCTCTATAGCCATCTCGTTCCCAACAAAGAGCAATTGCACAGCGGAAGTTAAAAACACAAAACGCAAACACGGGAGGTTTTACTCGGTTCGGAGCCTAGGTCGACTCCTACTCCAAGGCCCACGGTCGTTGACCGTTTACTTTGGGCAATTCTATATAGGCGCAGAAACAATTTACAAAAATTGATTACAGAGTAAGTGTAGTAAATTGAAATTCACTCTTCTTTACCGACGTCCGAAGTAGATTGACTTTTTCCGGAGCAGCAGGACGTCGTCGGCTCGAGTTGGGCAGTTTCCGGAGCGAGGCGTGAGAGCAGAAGAGTGTAGAAGCTTTGTGTTCGAGATATTCTTTGAAGCCTGGGCGTTGGGTGCTATTTATAGCACCTCAAGGCGCCCTGGACGTCGGGGGCGCCCCCCCACGTGTCAAGCGATCCGTGATTCTCTCAATCAAGCTTTATCCCACCCGAATAGGGATGAGGTTTGACCCTGGGGGCGCCCTGGACGCTGAGGGCGCCTTGCTTGAATCCTTCCGCGCAGGCTTCTCTGCTGGATAAGGGTGATTGGCTTCGCTGGCATAGGCCGGGGCGCCTTGGCTGCTGAGGGCGCCCTGGGCGCTGAGGGCGCCCTGGCTACTGGGGGCGCCCTGGCTGCTGAGGGCGCCCCGGCCAGTATTCAGCCGAGGCTCCTTTTTGCTTCATTTGTTTCATCTTCACCTTGGGGGCGCCCTGGACACTCAGGGCGCCCTACTCAGCTGCTACCTCACTCCTTTGAGGCTTTCTAAGCTGCAGACACTCGTTCCTTTGGTCCTGCATCCAGGGTTAGTACGAAAACAACAAAAAGCAGTAAGTTGATAGTTTCATACAGCCTTAGTTGTCTTGGTTCTGACTTTGGGCCTCCCAAATGGAGCCCTAGGTCGAACCGACGCCTACTGTTCCCTCGACGGGGAACACGTCCTCACCTACTCCTCTCGGGAGGGTTCACCTGATGCCAACCGTTCCTCTGGTTAGACTTTTGCCTGACGGTCCTTTGCCAGGTCTTGGATGCCGAGCTATCCTTCGCCCGGTGCCTAGCATTCCTTCGCTAGGGCTTTCGTCCTGGCATTCCTTCGCCAGTGCCTAGCATTCCTTCGCTAGGGCTTCTGTCCTAGCATTCCCTAGCATTCCTTCGCTAGGGCTTTTGTCCTGTATACTAGAGTAACATGTTAGATAACAACTAAGACTTAACTTTTGAACCCTGTTGCCATTATCAAAATACAGGTTTGACTTTGGTGCTTTCTGCACCAACAAGTTGTAGTAGTAGGAAACAACCATGTGTTGTCCTATCAACAACGGAGGCCGAATATGTGGAAATGGGTGGCTGTGTGTCTCAACTACTTTGGATCATGCATACCTTAGAGGATTATGAGTTACATTAACTTGATTAAAAAATCTGGTTCACCATTCTAGAACAAAACACATTGAAGTGAAGCATCACTTCATTAGGGATCATGTGGCAAGAGGTGACATAGATTTGCACTATGATGAGTCAAAGTCAAACCTTGCCGATATATTTACCAAGCTTCATCCCGAAGCGGAGTTCACATCCTTAAGAAGGGACCTTGGTATGTGTTTTGTAGAAGTATAGGATGGACCTTGGGGTAATACAATAGGAAGGTGGTGCTTGATCCATTAGGATGATACAAATGATTCACGTGTGCTTATGGCATAGTGTTGGGTCATGAGATGCATCAAATTATGAAAAATAGACCAACCATGGGGAAAATAAGTGTTTAATTAATAGACATCTTGCCCAAAGATCATGGTTGGACATTTTAAATATTTGAAAACCATTCTGTGTTTTATCTGTTTTGCCATAAGCTTGGGACATGTATGATTGCAAAACTAGGTTGAAACTTTGATACAATGTTAGTGTTTTTCAAGAAATTCGAACTTTAGTAAAAAATTCAAGCGTGTTTGAATTTTTCATGAACTGGTATTTTTCCTTGTTTGAGTATATCATATGAAACATGCTTGCAAATTTTCACAATTTTTGGAATTTTTTGAAATTTTTGGGGAGTTTCTAAAATTTGGCTCAGAAACATATAATTCAGACTGACAGAGTATCAGTCGACTGCCCACAGGGGCAGTCGACTGGCACGTCTGATTTCACGATTCTGGAAATTTTCATAAAAAAAATTCTCTCATTTGATGTCATGGGTGAGTATTGCTTAGGGCAATCGTTTTGATGGTGTCAAAGGGGGAGAATGGGAGGTTTAAGTTAGGTTTGTAAGTTAAACTTTTGGTTTAAACTTGGTTTATAATAAGAATTGAAAATGGGAGAAGGAATGGGTTAAGGGGGTGTTTACCTCTTGGTTTTACTATGTCTTGCTTTTCAATTGCTGTTGTTTTATCCCAAACTTAATCATATTGCCACACATCAAAAAGGGGAAGATTATTGGGGCAATCGACCCAAGGATGATCGGGAAGATCATGGTTTTGATGTGTGTGTCAGCATGGTTAAGGTTAGGGTGTTATCTTGTTATTTGATATGTGTGATTGAGTTTGCAGGACATGGAGAATCACACATGGAGGACTTATCCGAGGGATGAGAGCCAAGGGAAGAGAACTCCAAGGGCATGCCAGGAAGTGGACTTCAAAGGGCACACGTGAAGGGTGATAGATCATGTACGTCTTGCTAGTGGGGGGGTTAATAGTAATTTTCGATTTCTTCCCTACAATTCTTAGTTGCGTAAGCGGAATAAACTAAAATAAAACTAAACTAAACTAAACCAAGGAAGACACACACTGATGTACGTGGTTCAGAGATGATACTCCTATTCCACGGCTGCCCGTAAGGTGGGCGATCCCTAATCTGTCGGTGGATGATTCCCCGGAGCACCTCCGGCTAGATCTCGTAGCTCCTTGGGGGTGGAGAAACCTCTCCACAACTCTAGGACACTATCTGATCACACCAGGCTACTAACTTACTCTATCCAAGCAAGTTTTGCCAAAGAACAGTAGCCTTAAACGAGCTCCTTTAAATAGAGCTCGAGTGCTAAATGGCCGCTACCAGTCGACTGCTCCTGGGGCAGTCGACTGGTCCCACTCAGATTCGACCGTTACAGCCAACGTTCGAATCCCCAGCCATTACCAGTCGACTGCTCCTGGAGAAGTCGACTGGTCCCCTTCTAAGCCTAAGGTTCCCTTACTGAGTACATTTCTCTCCACACTCAAACTCGCCCGGCTTAGTCCCTGAGTACAAACACTCACACTCTGACCCTCACGACCTGGTCGACTCTTCAATCCGCAGTCTCGATCTGTTGCCTTCACGCCCTCTTCGTCTTCGGCTCCCATCCCTCGGATGCGCACACAAGCCTCCAGCTTGCCTTCATGCCATCCTTCACGCATTCCTCGAAGTCCGCATCCCTCGGCTCATCGTCTCTGCACATGGTCCCTCGGATGCACACACAAGCCTCCAGCTTGCCTCCATGCCAACCTTCACCTGAAGACATCCAACCAAGTCTATGTGTACCTGCACACCTGTACACTCACATACACATATCAATCTAACAACAAACCCTAACTTAATCATATTGACCACACACATCATAACCATGATCCTCCATATCATACCCTAGCCGATTGCCCCAACATGGCATGGAGGCAAGTTAAGGGAAGGCTTGTGTGCGCATTCAAGGGATGATAGTTGGTGGAAGAAAACTTCAAGGGGCAAGCCAAGGGAGTGTACTAGAAGGCACACGTGAAGGAGGGTCTTCGGAGTGAGGAAGAGAGTTTGTATAAGTTGGGCAGTCGACTGGGAGAAAGACAGTCGACTGCCAGCATGTTCTCAAACTCACAGAATATTTTCGACCCTGGACCAGTCGACTGCCCTAAGGCAGTTGACTAATAACCCCGAAAACTAGTTGTTGGGTTAGCCGTTGGCTAGCAATTAAAGCTAGACCAGTCGACTGCCCCAGTGGCAGTCGATTGGTATCGGGCTAGACATCTTTTGAAGTTGTCCTTTACATTTAAAGAGTGATTTTTTGGCACGACAAAGGTACGGTTCTAGGGGTACCAAAGTGCTGTTAGTGCAAAAAATCTCCTACTCTTCCTCTCATTCTCAATTCCATTTTGTAAGAGGAAGAGGACAACCTTGTAAATTCTTTCTCCACCTTGAAGGAGGCCTTTCATAGTGGAGAGTGTGCTCATGCGTGGATCCTTGGATTAGTCAACTCTCGGAGGTGGATACCAAGTAAACTCTCGATGTTAGCATTGGTTTTCATATTTTTCATTATATTGTTTGTATTGTGCTAACCTTCATGAAGAGAAAGTTCAAGAAAATTGCTATTCACCCCCCCCCCCCTCTAGCAAGCGCCACAATCTAACAAGAGTTATTAGTACAGCAGAAAAATAGACAGAACTAAAAAGCAATCAACAGAGTGCACACGGGATTTTTTACTTGGTTCCCAACCCCCAGGGTAAGTACATCCAAGGCCTATGCATGGGAAACACCCGTCCACTAATGGTCTCCTTTTCGGGTTTTCCGGAGGTGGAGAAACCCGTCTTACAGTGCAAGATTTACAATCAATAATATAAAAGAAATTAAGTGCATAAAGTAAATCAAACCAAACAGAGAGTCGAAGACTCGGCCGATCTAGAACTCCGAAGTGTCGTGCACTTCCTCCCGGAGCTTCCTTGGCCATAGAGCTTCGTTGTTAGTGCTTTATTGTCACTCAGAATGCTCAGAATGATCTCAAAATTGATGTTCTGAGTTGAGGGGTCGAAGCCCCTTTTATAGCTTTCTCTGGGACGCCTGTGATGCTATGGGGAGCCTCATAACCCTTGGTCAAAGCTCATCCTCGCGCCGAACTCGCACTAGGGATAAGACCCTCTTCCCAGGCGCTTGTATCAACACAGGTGCCTGGGAGCCCTCAGGTGCCTGTGTTAACAGGCGCCTAGGAGGGGCTGCCCAGTCCAGGGAGGCCTAAAGCTCTTGGCCGCCTGTTTCAATACTGGCGCCCTAGAGGTCCTTCCAAGCAGCTTTTCCTTGTTTTCTCTTCAGTCTTGCTTTCAAATTTAGGTACCTGCAATACAATCAAGGACAAGACAAATATGCAGATATATATTCTTAACCTTAACAAATTGGTTCTGACTTCGGGCATCCCACGAAACCCTAGGTCCAACCGACACCTATGTTCCCATCCCAGGGGAACATGCCTTTCACCTACTCCTCTCAGGAGACAGTTGTCACCCGACCCATCCGGTTGGACTTTTGCCCAGCTCTACTCACCAGGACTTTTGCCCAATCTTACGACCAGGACTTCGTGTCAGTCCACGACCAGGACTTATTGCCCAATTCCACAAACCAGAACTTCGTGCCCAACCCTCGGTTAGGTCTTCAGTGCCCAGCCCTCGGCCAGGACTTATTGCCCAATTCCATGAACCAAGACTTCGTGCCCAACCCTTTGTCAGGACATCGGTGCCCAGCCCTCGGCCAGGGCTTATTGCCCAATTCCATGAACCAGGACTTCGTGCCTAGGTTAGCTAGGACTTTCCTTCACTTTGGTACTCCTTTTCTTGACTAAACCTTCCTTGTTCAATGAATTGTGGGATCGGTTTGAAATGATAGAGGGGGGGGTGAATATCATTCATAAAAATCTTTGCGGAAGTGTTAGAGTAATTGCACAGGGAAACTAAAACCAATCGCTAACATGATTTATTTTTACTTGGTTCGGAGTCGCAATCGGCTCCTACTCCAAGGCCCATGGTCCTTGACCATTTATGATGGGCAATTCTATATTTTCATGAAACATTACTATTCGAGTGTACAAATATAGAATTGAAAAATAGAGTTACAACACTTAAAGAAAAATCAGTTTTACCAATGACTGGAGAGGTTAGAAGTTTCCGGAGTAGCGGGTCGTCGTCAGCACTTGAATCACGAGTACGGAACTTGTCAGAGCGGAGCGCTTGAGCATAGCAATTGAAAGCGATTGATATGGAAGCCTTGGGGGTGATCCCCCTTTTATAATAGTCAGTGGGGCGCCTGTGTTGAAGGGGGCGCCTGACACGTGGCCTCTCCTGCGTGAACTCCAATCCGCAGGCTTGATTAGCGCCTATCCCCTTCATTGAGGCGCCTGAGCTGACTTGGGCGCCTGTGTTAACACAGGCGCCTCACTTGACTAGGACTAGAGGCTTGCGTGGTTTGTTTTCTTCGAATGCTTGGAGTAGCCTTGCACTGGGGCGCCTGTCTCAACACAAGCGCCTGGCCCAGTGAGGTGCCTCACACCATTAAGGCGCCTAAATGCAGAAACTTTGTCCCTTCATTCCTGCAATCAGGGTTAGTCCCTTCATTCCTGCAACCATCAAGTTAGATTTTCTAAGCTTGACACTTAACATGATTGCTGTTCAAATTGTATTTATTGCCCCAATTACTGCAGATGCACTGACTTAAAACATGTTCAATCAAGGCATAGACCTAAGTATCTCATCCCAGTCTAGGTTATCAATCAAAGTACCCTAAGGTGCTTGTGAGATGTTGGCTTCTAGATCTATAGGTGCATGCAGTTCTAGGGTTAGGGCCTAAGCTAAGTCCATTTGCGCAAATGTAACGCCCGCCCTTCTCTCACTAGGGCGGGGTTACGCGAACATAATTTTCGTTTTAGCGGAACCGTTTGAAACTTGAAACTTGAACATGATACATGTATAATCTTGTACTTGAACATGTAAGCATGAAACCTTTTAAACATCTTAGACATTGAAGAGAGCATGCTAGGTACCTTTACATTCTTACTTGCATAATAGAAGCATACCACATAGCCATTTCTTAAGACAGAGTAGTAAGTATGAGGAAGGATAACATAATACTAAAGATCTTTAGCAAGTCCTAACTAAGTACTTAGCATATGAGCGAGAGTGAGCATGAAATATCCATATGAGTCTAAATATCAGCAAGTAGCAACTTAGTAAGTATGTTTCAACATTTCACATGCAAAACTCAGCATATGCATAAACTAAACAAAACATGAGTAGTCTTCTTCCACCATGCCACCACCACACACATCTCTGCCCCTCCTGCTGCTCCCTTTAGTTTAGCCATTCCTTACCCTTTTCTGCAGTACAAGGGAAACATGGAAACTATAAGCATATAGCTTAGTAAGATCCCTTCCTACTGACAAAATCATACGTTCCATCAAGTAGAGAAAGCATCACGTCATAATAGTGCATAGCATTAAAACACTTAATTTAACATAGCATAAGGGAGCATATGTACTTATCATAAGAAGCATACTTGAACTTAACATAATTCACCTTTATAGCATAATAGTCATATAGTCGTGACAAAAATGCGAATGCAAGATGCTCTTTTGAAAACATGCATAGGATGAGTTCATGCATATGTTTTTCTTAAAATCATACATATAGGTACTTAAACATACATCCATCATCATTTGGGGGATCCCGGCTTGTACCACTTACATATATACATAATGCGCGCATCCCTAATAGGCCGAGGTAGCTAGTCTCTAACCTACTAGGGAAACTAGGTCCGTTCATAGTCCGTCGACCTAGGGGCGTCTCGGGAGCCCATCCCCTTACTAGGTCCGTTCATAGTCCGTCGACCTAGGGGTGTCTCGGGAGCCCATCCCCTTACTAGGTTCGTTCATAGTCCGTCGACCCAGGGGCTGCATCCGGAGCCCACCCATGGACCTTGCTAGGATGCGGTACAAGCCATACAAAGTAAAATAGCATACATGGATTTTATCATATCATAAGCATAGCACATTCTTGTTTCTTACTAGGTCCGTTCATAGTCCGTCGACCTAGGGGTTGCATAGCACATTCTTATCATATCATAAGCATATCATCATAACATATCACATCATTGTCATATCATGAGCATGGCATGCCTCTTATCTTATCATGAAGAGTGCTCTTAGTCCCGACTTACAGGGAAGCATCTCTTAGGCATTTCATCATACATAATCCATGCATAACATAAGGGTGCTTAAAGAGCTTAAACATAGACATGTACATCATGATTCTTAGAGCATGAAAAAAATATGGGAGAAGACATGTTATCACCTATACTACTCATAGCATATCATGGGCATCCTTGGCGTGCCTAATTGGGGTTGTAGCTTCCCCCTTAGCCCAAATTCTTATTTAATCAGAAAATTTCAGCATATAAACTCTAAGTTTAGAGCATGATAAACCATGAAAAACATTACACTAACATCATACATTAAGGTAGGCATCATAGAGGAGACATTAGAAGGCATGTTGGGGTTGTTACCCCTTCTTAAGTCCTACTTATCATTCTTTTCAGAAAATTCCAGCATACATACCTTAGTTTCCAAGCATGTTAAAATCATGAATAAACCATATTTACATCACATATCATCTTATATATCATAGGGAGGTCATTATCAAGCATACTAGGAGTTTAATCCTCTCTAAGCCCTAAAAGAGGTCCTTGGCCAAAAATTCCAGCAAGCCTACTCCGGGTTTTTGGGGGCTTAAGGACAAGGAAAACATCATATTATCATCATCTATTTAGTCACACATCATGAGGAATAACATATGCAAGTATAGGAGTAGTTTAAACCCTCGCAAGCCCTAAAAAAAACCCTTCTTGGCCGAAACATCAAGAGCTTCATCCTATGTTTAAACCATTTTAGGCACTCGAAACTATTGTAATGCAGGTGAGGGGATTACTTACATCCTCTCGCTTGAATCTCCCCCAAGAAGTCCTTGAAGAGGAGGAGAGGAGAGCCCTTCTTGCGCTTTTTTTCCTTAGCCTTGCTTTAGTAGAAGGTAGTCTCTCTATAGGGCCCTCTTGGGAGTTTTTCTTATGGAGGAAACCTAGGGTTGGAGTTTCGAAAATTTGAGAAGGGCAGAGGAGAGTTTTCAGTTTTGAAGAGGGAAGAGTGAGGAAGAAGAAGAGAGGAAGTTATTCCAACTTCCCTTCACTTATTTATACTTTTCTCATGAAGAGACATGTCTCTTCACTTCCCTAGCTTTAACAAGCATGTTTCTTATTCTCTCAATATGAAACATGGCTTGGTGTGTTGGTTATGACATGATTAGTGCAACTAGGAGGTTCAAGGTTCAATCCTTGCTTCCTCCTTTCTACCTCTTCTTTTTATCACATTTTGTACTAATCCATGTCAAAGCCCATTAAGCCAAGCCCATCATGAAATTTCATAATAATGATAATGTTTCATGAATTCATAATATTTCATAATAATAATAATGTTTCATGAATTCATAATATTTCATATGGGAAAATTTTGGGGTGTTACAATCCTCCATACTTTATAAAAAGTTCGTCCCGAACTTTAAAATAATTCCGGATACTTTAATCGTATTGCCTCCTCTTGTTCCCACGTGGCTTCTTCGAATTGTTCGTTCCGCCACAGAACCTTTACTAAGGGTACTTCCTTGTTCCTTAGCTTTTTGACTTCCCGGTCTAAGATCTGTATAGGTCGGCGTTCGGAACTTAAGTTCTCTTGATCTTGTACTGGTTGGGGCTCTATCATCTGATTCACATCAGAGGTACATTTCCTGAGCATTGATACATGGAAGACATTGTGGATAGCCGACATTTCTGGCGGCAACTCTAGTTCGTAGGCCACTTTGCCTACCCGTCTCAGAATCTGATACGGTCCCACATATCTTGGACTCAGCTTCCCTTTCTTCCCGAATCTCATTACCCCTTTCATAGGGGCCACTTTCAGGAATACTGAATCCCCAACCTCAAACTCTAATGGTCTGCGTCGCTTGTCAGCGTAGCTTTTCTGCCGACTCTGAGCAGTCTCTATCCTCTGGCGGATATTCTTTATAGCCTGAGTGGTTTCGTCTATAATATTCGTCTGGAGTCTCATCTCCTTCTTTTCACCACTCTCAAGCCAGCATATAGGAGATCTGCATTTCCTTCCGTATAATGCTTCGTACGGTGCCATCCCGATAGTAGCCTGATAACTGTTGTTATACGCAAACTCTGCCAGGCTCAGGTATCGACACCAGCTTCCCTTGAAATCCAAGGCACAAGCTCGTAACATGTCCTCTAATATCTGGTTTACTCTTTCAGTTTGCCCGTCAGTCTGGGGGTGAAAGGCAGTACTGAATTTCATCTTCGTGCCAAGAGCCTTCTGCACGTGTCCCCAAAAATCTGGAGAAAATCGACCATCTCGATCCGAGATGATGTCTTGGGAACCCTGTGCAGTCGGATAATTTCCTTGACGTACAGTTGAGCTAGCTGCTCTACTGAGTGGGTCATCCTGATAGCCAGAAAATGGGCAGACTTGGTGAGTCTGTCCACAATCACCCATATACCATCATATCCATTCGTCGTTCTCGGCAGCCCAGCGATGAAATCCATAGAGATGTCTTCCCATTTCCACTCGGGAATTGATAGAGGTTGCAGAACTCCCCCAGGCCTCTGGTGTTCTGCTTTGACCCTCTGGCAGGTCAAACACATACTGATATAGTGGGCTACATCTCGCTTCATACCGGACCACCAAAACTTGCTCTTCAGATCTTGATACATCTTGGTAGACCCAGGATGTATCGCATAAGGTGTTCCGTGAGCTTCCTCTTGGATTCTTGTCCGTAAGTCGGAGTCGTCGGGAACACATAATCGATCCCGAAGATATAAAACTCCGCTGTCCGAAATTCTAAATCCATCGTCCTTGCCTTCGAGAACCTCTTGCTTGATTCTCTGAAGACTCGGATCCTGATTCTGCTTTTCCAGAATATCGCCGAACAATGTCGGCGCAATCATTAAGGTGGACAACTGTCCTGATATGATTTCAATCCCGTAATTCATAATTTCTTCCCCTAAGGGTTGTGACAAAGCCTACAAAGACATTAAAGCAGCACATGATTTCCTACTGAGAGCATCGGCTACCTTGTTGGCTTTTCCCGGATGGTACAGGATCTCACAATCATAATCCTTGACCAATTCGAGCCATCTGCGCTGTCTCATATTCAGATCCTTCTGAGTGAAGAAATACCGCAGACTCTGGTGATCTGTATAAACTTTACACTGAGTTCCATATAGATAGTGCCTCCATATTTTCAGTGCAAAGACCATCGCTGCTAACTCTAAGTCATGGGTAGGATAGTTTCTTTCATGTTCCTTCAGTTGCCTAGAGGCATAGGCAATTACCTTCCCATTTTGCATAAGTACAGCTCCGAGTCCCAGTTTGGATGTGTCGTTGTACATATCGAAACCCATATCGCTCTCTGGAAGAGTCAATATTGGAGCGCTAGTCAGCCTCCTTTTCAGTTCAGTAAAGCTCTTCTCACATTCCTCGGTCCATACATATTTCTTGTCTTTCTTTGTAAGAGCTGTCATAGGGGCTGCAATTCGAGAGAAGTTCTCTACGAATTTTCTGTAATAGCCTGCTAGCCCGAGGAAACTTCGAGTTTCACTGGCATTCTTGGGTCTAGTCCAGTTACTCACCGCTTCGATTTTAATTGGGTCCACCATTACTCCTTCCTTGGAGATAACATGTCCCTGTAATTCCTTCAATTCCGTCGGCGCCATACAGTACGGTGTCTTGGAAATGAGATTAGTACCAGGAACCAACTCAATTGCAAATTCTATATCTCTTTCAGGTGCTAACCCTGGTATAATTATACACGTAATTATATACCTATCGTGATTATGGTTAACCCAACTCATAGTATGCTTCCCCCAAATATTCATTCTTATTTGTCACATGATTAATATAGGGTAAATGAGATCTTATTTATTATATTACCAAAATTTATTTTATTCCATCTTATAAGTCTACATACAAAACTAGTCCAACTCAGTGAGCAAGATGGGCTGCCGTTATGCCCAACATAAAGAATAGCATAGCGACGACTACTACCTCCTCGCTCATCTCCCTTTGGCCCGCCTCAGGATCCTCTATTGTTCCCATCGGGTCATCCTCTTCAATCTCGAGAATCTCCTCATCCGCTTCAAGGTCCTCCTCGAACATCTCCAGGATCTCTGGGTCCTCCTTGAAGGGCTCGGGATCCTCCCCGAAGGGCTTGGGGTCCTCCTCGAACAGCTCGGGGTCTTCCTCAAAGGGCTCGGGGTCCTCCTCAGACGGCTCGGAATCCTCCTCCGAGTCTCCCAGATCTTCTGGGAACTCATGGCGGAGGAGCTGCCTACACAACTCCGTATATGGGATACCGCATCTGTGCTGTCCCCAGATCTGATGCGCAACCTCTCTTGCCCGGTTGGGCAATGAACGAAGTAAAGCTCCGATCCTATGATCGTCCATGGCTGGAAACCCTTCCCGCTCCAGTTTCCAGAAGAGCCGATCCAAGAACCCTATGTTGCCTTGAATTCCCCGGGTCGGACAATACTCAACCGCCTCTATCCGCTCCAGCAGCTCGCGGCACCTCTCAGTGTAGTCCTCATGCAACATCTGGAATTGAAAATAAAATGACATGGTTAGTACTAAACCATTCCTTTTTCAATTTGCAAATATATACAGAGGAAAACATACACCCAATCGGTGTAGTTTACCCTAGTGATTACAATATATAACCACCCTCTTATCCCAAATTCTAAATTATTAATGGATACATATATTCATATAAGAGGAAGTTTCATTCATGTTCACATATCTTATAATTTCTGGTCATTATCTATCATACCGGTGATACCGGTGATAAATAAGCTAACATAAGAATTAATGCTACTTTCTCTTGTTATGCAAGCATAAATCATCTCTATATATATCATTACTATACATGAAATAAAGTAAAGCGAGGTTAGGATCTCTTACTTGGAAGCGGCAGGATGAAGCTTTGATGTGTGTATGTAGTGGGGAAGGCAGACCTGCTCTGATACCAACCTGTAACGCCCGCCCTTCTCACACTAGGGCGGGGTTACGCGAACATAATTTTCGTTTTAGCGGAACCGTTTGAAACTTGAAACTTGAACATGATACATGTATAATCTTGTACTTGAACATGTAAGCATGAAACCTTTTAAATATCTTAGACATTGAGGAGAGCATGCTAGGTACCTTTACATTCTTACTTGCATAATAGAAGCATGCCACATAGCCAATTCTTAAGACAGAGTAGTAAGTATGAGGAAGGATAACATAATACTAAAGTTCTTTAGCAAGTCCTAACTAAGTACTTAGCATATGAGCGAGAGTGAGCATAAAATATCCATATGAGTCTAAATATCAGCAAGTAGCAACTTAGTAAGTATGTTTCAACATTTCACATGCAAAACTCAGCATATGCATAAATTAAACAAAACATGAGTAGATCTTCTTCCACCATGCCACCACCACACACATCTCTGCCCCTCCTGCTGCTCCCTTTAGTTTAGCCATTCCTTACCCTTTTCTGCAGTACAAGGGAAACATGGAAACTATAAGCATATAGCTTAGTAAGATCCCTTCCTACTCACAAAATCATACGTTCCATCAAGTAGAGAAAGCATCACGTCATAATAGTGCATAGCATTAAAACACTTAACTTAACATAGCATAAGGGAGCATATGTACTTATCATAAGAAGCATACTTGAACTTAACATAATTCACCTTTATAGCTTAATAGTCATATAGTCATGACAAAAATGCGAATGCAAGATGCTCTTTTGAAAACATGCATAGGATGAGTTCATGCATATGCTTTTCTTAAAATCATACATATAGGTACTTAAACATACATCCATCATCATTTGGGGGATCCCGGCTTGTACCACTTACATACATACATAATGCGCGCATCCCTAATAGGCCGAGGTAGCTAGTCTCTAACCTACTAGGGAAACTAGGTCCGTTCATAGTCCGTCGACCTAGGGGCCTCTCGGGAGCCCATCCCCTTACTAGGTCCGTTCATAGTCCGTCGACCTAGGGGTGTCTCGGGAGCCCATCCCCTTACTAGGTCCGTTCATAGTCCGTCGACCCAGGGGCTGCATCCGGAGCCCACCCATGGACCATGCTAGGATCCGGTACAAGCCATACAAAGTAAAATAGCATACATGGATTTTATCATATCATAAGCATAGCACATTCTTGTTTCTTACTAGGTCCGTTCATAGTCCGTCGACCTAGGGGTTGCATAGCACATTCTTATCATATCATAAGCATATCATCATAACCTATCACATCATTGTCATATCATGAGCATGGCATGCCTCTTATCTTATCATGAAGAGTGCTCTTAGTCCCGACTTACAGGGAAGCATCTCTTAGGCATTTCATCATACATAAGCCATGCATAACATAAGGGTGCTTAAAGAGCTTAAACATAGACATGTACATCATGATTCTTAGAGCATGAAAAAAACATGGGAGAAGACATGTTATCACCTATACTACTCATAGCATATCATGGGCATCCTTGGCGTGCCTAATTGGGGTTGTAGCTTCCCCCTTAACCCAAATTCTTATTTAATCAGAAAATTCCAGCATATAAACTCTAAGTTTAGAGCATGATAAACCATGAAAAACATTACACTAACATCATACATTAAGGTAGGCATCATAGAGGAGACATTAGAAGGCATGTTGGGTTTGTTACCCCTTCTTAAGTCCTACTTATCATTCTTTACAGAAAATTCCAGCATATATACCTTAGTTTCCAAGCATGTTATAATCATGAATAAACCATATTTACATCACATATCATCTTATATATCATAGGGAGGGTCATTATCAAGCATACTAGAAGTTTAAACCTCTCTAAGCCCTAAAAGAGGTCCTTGGCCGAAAATTCCAGCAAGCCTACTCCGGGTTTTTGGGGGCTTAAGGCCAAGGAAAACATCATATTATCATCATCTATTTAGTCACACATCATGAGGAAAAACATATGCAAGTATAGGAGTAGTTTAAACCCTCGCAAGCCCTAAAAAAAACCCTTCTTGGCCGAAACATCAAGAGCTTCATCCTATGTTTAAACCATTTTAGGCACGCGAAACTATTGTAATGCAGGTGAGGGGATTACTTACATCCTCTCGCTTGAATCTCCCCCAAGAAGTCCTTGAAGAGGAGGAGAGGAGAGCCCTTCTTGCGCTTTTTTTCCTTAGCCTTGCTTTAGTAGAAGGTAGTCTCTCTATAGGGCCCTCTTGGGAGTTTTTCTTATGGAGGAAACCTAGGGTTGGAGTTTCGAAAATTTGAGAAGGGGAGAGGAGAGTTTTCGGTTTTGAAGAGGGAAGAGTGAGGAAGAAGAAGAGAGGAAGTTATTCCAACTTCCCTTCACTTATTTATACTTTTCTCATGAAGAGACATGTCTCTTCACTTCCCTAGCTTTAACAAGCATGTTTCTTATTCTCTCAATATGAAACATGGCTTGGTGTGTTGGTTATGACATGATTAGTGCAACTAGGAGGTTCAAGGTTCAATCCTTGCTTCCTCCTTTCTACCTCTTCTTTTTATCACATTTTGCACTAATCCATGTCAAAGCCCATTAAGCCAAGCCCATCATGAAATTTCATAATAATGATAATGTTTCATGAATTCATAATATTTCATAATAATAATAATGTTTCATAAATTCATAATATTTCATATGGGAAAATTTTGGGGTGTTACAGCAAAAACCCTAGTTTTGAAGGGGGGTAGTTTTTGAATGAAAATAAGTCAGAAAATTATTTTAAATTTCAAAAACTTGACCAAGAAAATGATTTTATAATTTGCTAATTTTAAAAAGTAATTTTGAATTTAAACTTATTTTAAATAAAACAGGAAAACTTTTGAAAAATAAAGAACAGTCCTACTCTACTAAGCACAACCCTAACTGCCTTCTTAGTGAGATAAACTCAGATTCAAGTAAGGGTTTGGTGAAAATGTCAGCTAAATTGGATTTTGAGTCCACTTGCTTAAGTACTATTTCACTCTTGGCTACATGATCCCTTACAAAATGATGTTTTACCTCTTTATATTTTGTTCTGGAATGTTGAATCGGATTCTTAGTCTAATTGATTGAACTAATATTATCAATAAAAACTTGGGTTTGGTTGTAGTCATGCTGAAAATCTTTAAGAGTGTGCATCATCCACAAAAGTTGTGCTACACATTCTCCTAGGGTAACATATTCTGCTTCGGTTGTGGACAAGACTACGCAGTGTTGCTTTCTACTACACCAGCTGACTAGGCTATGCCCTAATAATTGGCAACTTCCACTTGTACTCTTTCTATTTAATTTGCACCCAACATAGTCAGAGTCAGAATATCCTGATAATTCAAAAGTGGAAGTCCTAGGATACCAAATCCATACATTTAGGGTACCCTTAATGTACCTAAGTACTCTTTTTAGGGCTGCCAAGTGGGATTCCTTAGCACAAGTTTGGTACCTAGCACACATTGCTACAGAAAATAAGATATCGGGTCTACTAGCGGTTAAGTAGATTACCAATCATGCTTCGGTATAACTTAAGATCTATAGGCTTACCTTCAGGGTCATTATCAATTTTGACATTTGTAGTCATGGGTGTACTTAAGCTTTTGAAATTATCCATTTTAAATTTCTTTATTAACTCTTTAGCATACTTGGATCGGTGAACATAATTACCATCTTTAGTCTGTTTAATTTGTAATCCTAAGAAAAAATTGAGCTCACCTACCAAGCTCATTTCGAATTCACTTTCCATTATTTTTACAAATTCTTTTAGAAAGATAGAGTTGGTAGATCCAAAAATTATATCATCAACATAAATTTGTGCAATAAAAATATCTTTTTCTAAGGTTTTAACGAATAGGGTAGAGTCAATTTGACCTTGGTTAAATTCCTTAGAAATTACATAGGTTGATAACTATTCATACCATGCCCTAGGTGCTTGTTTCAACACATAAAGTTCTTTTCTAAGTTTAAAAACATAGTCAGGTTTTTTTAGGTCCTCAAATCCTGGGGGTTGTCCTACATAAACTTCTTCTTTAATAAACCCATTTAAAAAGGTAGACTTGACATCCATCTGATATAGCTTAAACCCTCTATGGGCTGCAAAGGCTAACAACATTCTAATTGACTCAAGTCTGGCTACTGGGGCATAGGTTTCATCATAGTCCAACCCTTCGACCTGACTAAACCCTTTGGCTACTAACCGGACTTTATTTCTAACAATTTCTCCTTGATCATTTAGTTTGTTTCTAAACACCCATTTAGTATCTATAATAGATTTGCCCTCAGGTTTAGGTACTAACTCCCAGACTTGGTTTCTTTCAAATTGGGCTAGCTCTTCTTGCATTGCTAAGATCCAATCAAAATCAGGTAGGGCTTCCTCTATAGTCTTTGGTTCAATTTTTGAAATTAATGCGATCTGACTAAGATTTCTATAGGAAGACCTAGTTCTGACTCCTAAGGTTGGATCACCCATAATTTTATCAGAAGAGTGATTGAGTCTGGGTTTCTTGGTTCTTCTAGAACTAGGTTCAGCCTCAGGTCTGATTGGACGGTTCGGTTCAGTGTTTGGCTCAACTGCTTGGGTCACTTCAGTTATTGGTTCAGTTGACACCGTAGTAGTTGGTTCACGGGTTAGTTCATTTAGGGGTTCAATTAGTGGTTTAATTGATGGTTCAATTGTTGGTTCACTGTCTTCCTGATCAATATTTGATTGGTTCAAGTTTTAATTATCAGTTTTTAGTCCAATTTCCTCATCAAAAATTAAGTTAATAGTTTCTTCAATTTTGTGAGTTTGTTTATTATATACCCTATAGGCCCTACTAGTTGTCGAATATCCTAAGAAGGTCCCTGGGGTTGACTTAGATTGAAACTTACCTAGGTAGTCCTTAGTGTTTAGGATATGGACTTTGCACCCAAAGACTCTTAGGTAGTGTAGGTTAGGAATCCTACGATAATACAATTCATAAGGGGTCTTATTATGCCTTTTGTTAATTAGAACCCCTATTTTAGATGTAGCATGTTATACTTACTGCTTCTGCCTAAAATTGGTTAGCTAGGTTATATTCATTCAACATAGTCCTAGCAGCGTCCTGAAGGGTTCTATTTTTTCTCTCCACTATTCCATTTTGTTGGGGGGTTCTAGGATAGGAAAACTCATGAATATACCCATTGATTTTGCAGAATTCCTCAAACCTTTGATTTTCAAACTCTCCCCCGTGATCACTCCTAAGTCTCTTAATCATAGTATCATTTTGGTTTTCAATTATTTTGCATAAATCAATAAGTGAACTAAGGGTTTCATCCTTAGATTTTAGAAACCTAACCCAGGTGAATCTGGAGTAATCGTCGATAATTACTAAGCAGTACTGATTCCCGCTTAGTGACTTGGCTCCATGTTAATCAAATAAGTCAAGGTGTAGGAGCTCAAGTCTGGTTTGGGTTATGTCTGTAGCGACCCGCCTTCTTCTACCTTAGACGGATCGTTACTTCTGTCTACTTCTCAACTCTTTTGCATGACTAAAAATGCGGAAATCTTTTTTTTTTTAACTTTTAAATTCATCTAACAATTATATTCTAACTTAAGCAATCATGCATAATAACATATCACCCTTCTATCTCAAAAGCTCGCAAGATGATAAACATTGAAGCTTGCCTCGCCCAACTCAAACTGCAGGTATCAGTCGACTGATACTGTATCAGTCGACTGATACGCCTGAAATCAGAAAACTCAGGTTTCGGCAGTTGCTTCTCAGCTCCTCCAAACCTATAATTTCGAGCCATATGGAATCATGACACCATTTCTACACTCTATGACAGTTTTCAAATGAGTTTAGCCAATCAAAACGAATCCATAAACTTGAAATTTGGACTTTTGCGGAGGAAAATAAACTATTCAAGATATATGAACTTTAACACTAAAGTTTGTACCAATCTTGATTCCTATGTACTCATAACTCCAAATGTATGTTCTATAACCCTGCTAAAGCATTATAAAATGTGGATGCAACTTTTCTAAACATTTATAAGCAATAAAACTTAATTCAAAGAGAATTTGATACTATCTTGGCACATGCGTCTATTTTCTAACAAAGTATCAATATCTCCATCTACTCACATTTCTACTCATCCAATGCAAACATAAGAATATATAAGCTAAATGAAATGACATGGAATCTTTACTCTAAGCATTTGAACATGTAAAACTATCCAAAACTTAAATGTTCGCTAAATACCATAAAGCAAGAACTTGAAATTCAAATGTACTATAACATTGTGAATTAAATAACTAAATTGTCTCGTGCCAAAGATCTCTCCATACTCAGCCACCACACACACTCTACTCAGCACCGCCTCGTCGTCTTCCTTCAGAATTGCTTGCCTTTACCTTTATCTGCAATAAGAGGAAATGCAACTAGTAAGCAAAAAGCTTAGTAAGTACTATCTAGCTCACAAAAACTCGGAATATGCAAACATGCTTCTAGATCAAACTGAACATCATATGAGATACTAATATGCTTGAAAGAAAACTAAGAACATGTATAACTCAAAACATGCATACTCAAGCAATAATAAATCTCAATTTACTTTTCTTGGCTCAACTTGAAACTTTAGCTATTCTTTAACTTTTTGGAAACTCTTTAAATTTTTGAAAACTTTGCTAAAGCATATACTTGAAAATACTAATCACTTGGATCCACTGAAGACGTAAGTACCATCTCATGCGCGTTCCCTAAAAGGTTGGGGTAGCGAGCCACCAATCCTAATAGAGCAGACCTTGGTCTACCAGGGCCAAGACCTTGGAATTGGACACCTGGATTTCTTTAACGACGCCCTTGGACGCCGGGTACTGGCCTTAGAAAATAAAATAGCTTTTCTTTCTTTTCTTTCTCATCTGTAAATGCCTTGGCATTTTCTCGAGCACCTTGCGTGCTAAAATCCCTAAGTCTTGACTTTTGGGGATTTCTTAAGGCCTTGGCCTTTTCTTTTCTTATCTTTATCTTCTCTTTTCTTTTCTCATAACTTTCTTGGCCCCTGAACTCATATAGGGTATGTGATTAAACTTATACATAAGCATACAACAACTAATGAACTAAGATCACATGCAAAAACTTAAACAAAAAGGAAATTTCTCTTTTAAAAACTTTTAAAGGAAATTCTTGCGGAAAAACTGCCTCTTACTGCAGGTGAGCAGTACTTACATTGATATCTTGGACTTACAACCAAGATTGACGTCTAGGACTCGGAAGAAACTTGAGATCTCGGAGAATTCTTCGCACCTACGCGTTCCTCTCGTCGCGGGGATTCCAAATATTAGAAGATCTCTTGGAGAAGAGCCTTGACCGGCCCCCTAGAGCTTGGTGTAGTTTCGCCCAGAAGAGGAGGGGTCGGCGTGAGGGTTTGGAGAGGAGAGAAAATAAAACTTCTCTCTTTAATTACCTATTTATACTTATGGGGCGGATTAACCTAACTACACCTTAAATATAGGTCTCTCCTTCCTTTGCTGTGCTTGATACCCTAGCCCAGCTGGTCGCGCGCGTTTCTGGTTTCCTGCTGGTCGCGGGTTCGAACTCCGGCTGCCCTTAAGTGGTTTTTCCTTTTTATTTTTTTTTTCTTTTCTTTATCCAAAAATACTAAACGGACTCGGAAAATTCCATAAAAATATTCTAAAAATTCCTAAAAATATCTAGAATATTTCTAAACTATTTTTAAATAATTCTAAGGACTTTAAGAACTAACAATGGGAATTTTGGGGCGTTACAATGTCTGATTGAGTTGGTTTGTGAGCAGACTTAGTTTGTTTGCCTTGTTCACAGGAGTTGCAAATAGTATTTTCAAAATTCTTGATTTTAGGTATGCCCTTAATTAAACCAAGTTGGGTTATTTTTGAAATCAATTTGGTGTGAGTGTGACCTAATCTCCTATGCCAAAGATTAGATTCTTCTAACTGAGTCAAAAAGCATTTTGGTAATAAGGGTAGATTAATTGTGTAAACATTGTTTCTCCTAGTACCCTTAAGCATTATTTCTGAGATTTGGAGGTTTCTAATCAGGCAGTCAGAGTTGGTGAAGGTAACTATGTAACCAGTATCACAGAGTTGACTAATACTAAGCAAATTGAACTTGAAATTTTCAACCAAGAGTACTTTCTTAATGATGAAATCAGATTTAAGTTCAATGTTACCTGACCCAATGACTTTGAGTGTAGCATTATTGTCAAATGCTACTGAGCCTAGGTTCTTAAACTTGATTTGGTGAATTTCAATTTGTCTCCAGTCATGTGTCTGGAACGCCCGCTATCCAACATCCACTGGTCCAAATCTTTATGTCCCTACACATAAAGTATTTATTGATTTGGATCCACTAGAAGTAAGGATAACCTAAATTGAATTTCACTACCTAGTCTGTCTCAGCCAGTCTAATATTATCAAACAAGTTAACCTTATGGGTTTTGTGAGACAGGTTTTTTTAACCAAAATGTTTGAATTTTTGAAACACAATTAATTTTGAAAATGTTAAATTAATTTTGAAAAACAATGTTGAGTAAGGATTACTGATTTTGAAAAATATGTTGAATCTATGATTAATTGAAACTTATGTTAGATTCAAATTTAATAAACAGTAAAATGAATTTGATTTTCAATAATTGGCTTCCAGGTCTTGGCGAGGCACAGGGCCTTCTTTGGTCGTAGCCTTATTGGAGCAACAACCCTTTCCTTGACAAAGCCTTTTACTAAAAATTCATATTCAAGTTACTACTTGAAAGATTTTGGTCTAACTAGTTTGGGTCTTGGATCGGTAGCTTCGGCCAGTTCCACCAGACTAAACAGACCAAGTAGCATATACTTGACCTTATTAGAGGGGCTTCCCTAACATACTATCATCTCACCTCCACCCAATACTATGTTTTTCAAATATCAACTTAATCATTTGTCCTAATCTAACCAATCCTAAGTCTAAGCATGGTAAGATTGCAAAAAGGAAAAAAAAAACAAGCAAGCAAGCAAGTGAATTAAAACAATTATCTAGTTATGAATATGGTTTCTATACTGGCTCCCCTTGGACTGAAGCCTCGATATGGACTAGGCAAGATGTGAATCTTGTCCTTGGGGATCCAATACTGGTTTGGTCCAGCTGGTTTATTTAATCATAGCTTGGGGACCCATGCTTGGACATGGGTTCTAGATTGGTTCAATACAGAGTAATATGATTGTTGTCTCGACTTAGTTCGATAGCCTAATCCGGATTGTTGTCTCCCCTTGGGGATCCTCCTCGAATGGCTCAGGATCCTCCTCGTACTCCTCAGGATCCTCCTCGAATGGCTCGGGATCCTCCTCGTACATCTCGGGATCCTCCTCTAACGGCTCGGGATCCTCCTCGTACATCTCGGGACCCTCCTCTAACGGCTCGGGATCCTCCTCCGAGTCCCCCAGATCTTTCGGAAACTCATGGCGGAGAAGCTGCTTACATAATTCCGTATATGAGATACTGCATCCGTGCTGCCCCCAGATCTGATGAGCAACCTCTCTCGCCCGATTGGGCAATGAACGAAGCAAAGCTCCGATCCTATGATCATTCGTGACTGGAAACCCTTCCCATTCAAGTTTCCAGAATAGCCGATCCAAAAACCCCATGTTGCCTTGAATTCCACGGGTCGGACTGTACTCAACTGTCTCTATCCGCTCTATCAGCTCGCGGCACCTCTCGGTGTAGTTCTCATGCAACATCTTGAATTGAAAAAAAATGACATAGTTAGTACCAAACCGACCAAGCCAGTACAAAACCATTTCCCTTTCAATTCGCAATTATATACAGAGGAAAACACACACACAATCGGTTTAACCTACCCTAGTGATTAAAATATGCAACCACCTTCCTATCCCAAATTCTAAATTATTAATTAATATATATATATATATAAGAGAAATATCGTTCATGTTCACATATCTTACAATTTACTTGTCATTATCTATCATAAGGCACCATTCATACTTGCATACTCTAGAAACATAACATATCATAAGAGTGCTTACTATCATAGAATATACCGAAAGGTACTTACTTGGAAGCGGCAGGAAGGAGGCTTGATGTGTGTGTAGTGAGATGGCAATGGCTCTGATACCAACCTGTAACGCCCACCTTTTTCCCATACCTCGTGGTGTGGCGAGAGAGGCGGCGTTATGCTAAACATACATGTACTTAGACAATATCTTAATGCAGCGGAATCATTTTTTTTTCTAAACATGCTCTTAACCATACAACTAATACATGACATATTTATACATGCCTAAACTTGTCATTCATAAACTTATATGCATAGCATCATAACTTAACCGTTTCATAACTTATTTATCATTTCATAGGTAGCATATACTTATCCATAAATGTAGCATCATGAGTCTTGAGTCACCCATTAGTCATAACCATAAAACATAGCATAAAATTTAAGAAACATTCCCAAGGCATGCATTATGTATGAATATAGAATCCTTTGCCAAGTCACTGCCACACACACACATGCTTCTGCCTCCCCTGCGGCTTCCCTTAATAGCTTCTTGGTTGATCTGCGGTACGAGGAAAATAAAACTATAAGCACATAGGCTTAGTAAAACCCCTTTCCTACTCACTAAAATCATACGTTGCTTCAACATAAATATATCAAACATCTGACATAACATAACTTCGAGCATAAACATAAGCATAGTCATACATGGCATAAATGAACATACATGAACATGACTTAATATATCAAGCGACGTATACATGACATAAAGCATACCTACATGAACATGAAACATACTTATACATGGCATAACATGAAACATACTTATACATGGCATAATTCTTAGCATACATGTACATAATGCATACTTATACATGACATGATTCTTAGCATACTTAAACATAATGCATACTTATACATGACATAAATTATGAGCATAAACACAAGCATAAAATATACCTACCTCGGCGCGATGCATAACATGGATGTATGAATGAGTCAAATGCATTTACTACATAAGGATGCTTAGTTTTGAAATCATACTTTTAAATGCTTAACATAAACATAACATCATTGGGGTCTCCGGCTTGTACCACATACATACATCATAAGCGCGCATCCCTAAGTAGATATGAGGTAGCTAGCCTCAACCTACTAGGGTAAGGATAGCATAGTCGGTAGTCCTAGAACCGGGGCGTTCTTAAGGTGCCCATCCCTGTTGCACAGCTTCGGTAGTGCCAGAACCGTGGACAGCATAGTCGGTAGTCCAGAACCGGGGCGTTCTTAAGATGCCCATCCCTTGGACCCTTACTTCGGTCCGGTACAAGCCTCATACATAAAAATAAACATGCATGCTTCATCATTCATACTTGTCATTCATACTTATCATTCATACTTATTTCATATCATCGTTATGCCTTCATCATTCATACTTATCATTCATACTTATCATACATACTTAAGGCATAACCATCACTTTCATTCATACTTATCATTCTTTATTCACATAATAGGACATACATGTATAATCATGTGTCTTAGCCATAAGCATTATCTTGGTTCGTAAAACTTGCATGATCATAACACATAAATAAACCTGTACTTTATACATGATACATTTCATCTAGCATACATAATCCTAATGTTCATCATAAAGCATGGATGGTCAGTTACATATAAACATGACTCATACTACTAGGGTTCATGGCATTCACCATAACACATACATGTACCTTCATAACCATAATTTATTATAAACATTTATCATTATACATGCATCATTCTATCTACCATAACATACATTCTACATCAAATTACATACATTCATGGTATATGACCTAAATGTTCATGAGTAAAGCATCACCTAGAATCTAGCATACCAAAATCATATCACAATACACATAACTAAGATTTTTTTTTTTTTGTAACATAAAGATCCTTACTTCATGCTTAATTACTTACTAGCATCATGGTAACTTAGAAACATACATTCTTAAGACCTTAGCCCACTCCAAACCCTAGGTTTGGGTCTTGGCCAAAACATTGAAGGAGGTATACATCCATAGAAAATTTTGCCTAGGTTAAGATTAATATCCTATACCTTGCATATCATGCCATGGAAGACCACTTGCACCCTTGAATGGACTTAACACTAAGCCTTAGCCCCAATACATGATTTGGCCGAAACTTATAAGGGTAGCAAGCCCATAAAAAAAATTCATATAAGTCTCTATTATCATCCATACTACATCATAGTAAGACATACTAAGCATGCTTGAGGAATTTAAAATAAATCCCTAGCCCTATACTTGATATGGCCGAAACCCTAGAAGGGTCTTAGGGCATAAAAAAAATATTTCCCTATATCATAATCTATGCCTTACATAACATCATGGAACATTTAAGAGCACAAAAGAGAATTTACAACATCCCTAGGCCCAAGCCATAGCCTTGGTCGAAACCCTAGGCTCCACATCATGTGTTTTTCTCCAACTTACATGTAAACAACATCTAAATCTTGTTCAACATCAAGAACAATCATACCACAGGTGAGAAGGTTTTACCTTCCTTGATCTCGCTTACAAACTTCGAACAAAAGATAACAAGAGAACCTCCTTGTCTCTAAACTTTCCATAGTCCTTGTATCCTTGTAGGGGGGCTTTAGATCTTCAAGATGGGGTCCTTGGTGGAACTTTTCTCAAGGGGGAGAGAACCTTGAACTTTCGGCCAAAGTAAGGAGGAAGAAGAGATGAAGAAGAGAAGAGAAGTTGTAACTTCCTTTCCTATTTATATCATTTTGAAAAGAGGTAAATGAAGAGTCATGGTGCCTCTTCTCTTGGTGTCTCTTCATTTCCTACACCTTAACTAATATCCACTTCATTCCCTCCTAGCACTCCCTTGCTAGGTGAATTGGTTAGTGCATGCTTGGTTGTACAAGAGGTCCAAGGTTCAATCCTTGGTGCATGCACTAATTTTCTATTTTATTTTTAATTTATTTCCTATTATTTTCGAAAATTCCTTAAAAATTCCCCCATAATTATGTTAATATTTTTCATTACAATCCCTCTATTTTTATATTAAATTTGACCTAAAACCACCCATAATAATGGCACTAGAAAGCCCCTATAAGGCCCCTTAGTACTTTAGTTTCTCAATTTAAATGAGAGAACCTTGGGTTTCTAGGCTAAGGTTCGTACTAATATTTCTAGATCCTTCGGAAAATTATCTAGACATGCTTAATATTTTAAAGAAAATATTAAGAGAATTTTCCGGGTCGTTACAGGTGGCTTGAAGAGCCTTCTTTCTCCGCGCCTTCTTGTTTTCCTTTCGGTTAGGACACTCTGATTTAAGTGTCCCTCCTGGTTGCATTCATAGCAGATGACATTGCTTTTGCCTTTCGAGCTCGTTGAAGGTTTCGCTAGATTTTCCTTTCTTTGGCTTGACTTTTTCTTGCTCGTCTGGTGCTTAAGTTCCTAGTAGTAATCCCGAGCTAGCCAAACCAACTTGGGTCAATCCCCTTCACCATCTTCTGATTCTGAGTCTGATTCGGACTCGGGTGCTGGTTGAGGCTTCTTTTTGGGAGATTTTCCAGCAACAAAAGCTATACCTTTCTCGATCATGGTAGTGTTAGTCTGTTCGTGCAGTTCTAATTCAGAAAAAAAAAAAACTCGTCTAACTTAGTTTTAGATAATTCCTTGAAACTTTGTAGGCATCCGCCATAGACGCCCACAGTGAGTTTCTAGGAAAAGAATTTAACGTATACCTGATCAGGTCATAGTTTTCAACCTTGTGACCTATCGTATGCAGTCCATTCATTAGCTTCGGGATTCTGGCATGGAGTTGGGCTGCAGTCTTGCCGTCGTGCATTTTGATTGTGTAGAGTCTGTTAAGCAACAGATCTATTTTGCTGATCCTTGTGTCGAAGTACCTTCGTGTAGCTCGATCAGCTTGTTCCAAAGCTCCTTCGCGCTGTTGAAGGGACCTACCCGGTTCAGATCCTCTTTTGTTAAGTCGCATTGCAAATTTTGAGTTGCATTCGCGTCGGCCTCGATCTTTTTCTTTAGTGGGTCGTCCCTCTCAGTATAATGTTGCACAACGCCTTGTGCATTTTTAGGAATTTCCAGCCCAGACTGAATGATTATCCACATATTCACCTGATTTTTCAGGTGGACTTCCATCCTGCTTTTCTAGTAGTAGAAATCTTCTCAACTGAAAAGCAGAGGTCTGGCGGTGCTGTATCCCTCTTGCATGGCCATTAGTTTTAACTGAAAAAAGAAGAAAAAAAAGAAAACATGTTCCAAGACTGAGTCTTGGATTAGTAGTGCGGGAAGAAATATTATGCACCAACCTCGATGAGTGAGAAAATTCGAACGGGAAAAAAATAATTTTAAAAATTCAAAAATCTGAAAAAAAAAATCTCAAACTGGTGGTTGTACCATGTTTGAGCCACCCGCTCTGATACCACTTGTGGGATTGGATTGAAACGATAGAGGGGAGTGAATATCATTCGTAAAAATCTTTTCGGAAGTGTTACAGTAATTGCACTGTGGAAAATAAAATGAATCGCTAACACGATTTATTTTTACTTGGTTCGGAGTCACATTCGGCTCCTACTGCAAGGCTCACGGTCCTTGACAGTTTACGATAGGCAATTCTATATTTTCGTGAAAGATTACAATTCGAGTGTACAAATATAGAATTGAAAAACAGAGTTACAACACTTAAAGAAAAATCAGTTTTACCCACGACTGGAGAGGTTCGAAGTTTCTGGAGCAGCAGGTCATCGTCAGCGCTTGAATCACTGTAAGATGTGTATACCGAAAGACATGACTTTTATTATATGAACATCTTTATTATGAAAGAGAATCACACTACACTAGGTGTTTGTTTATAATAGTACATACACGAAGTCTCATTGCTTTTCATTGTAGATAACATGGTGTGTGGTGTCACACGGAAGATCATGTTATCAGTGCCTTACTTAGCATAAATAGAGGCTCACAACCTAGATGAAATTGGACAACCCATCGGGATGGTTGTAGTGTAGTTAGGTGTGGTTGGTCTTGACCATAGGACTACACTAGTGTGCTATGAGTACATGGAGCAGGACCGAAACCCGAGGTTATTCGATTTGTACTGACTGGAGAATTGGATAGGACCTCAGTTGTTATTATGGAGGACGATCCCTTAATCCCGAAATAATATCGGGCAAATATTATTATTTATTATTTCTTTGATTTATCAAAGGGTGAGATCTATTCTGTTAGATCGACAGACTCGGTAAGTTGGGAAATAATATTAATAATATGATGTGCCGATGATTATTGACGAAATCCGTGTCCTGGTGAGTCAAGATGATGATGCCCCCTTGATGAGCTCAAAAGGTTCATCGTGCCAAACCCTGCAGGTGGATTTGATCCGACACGTTGATAATGTTGAGTGGTACTAATCAAGGATCCAGAAGTTAATTAATTTAAATTATCAGTAATTTAATTAATTAATGGGCATGCACGATCATAAACACGGGGGTATGGACGACTCGTAATATGTGGAGCCCATATGAATATATGGGGGTTGCCGAGGTGAGTTCAATTAAAATCCTTTAGTGTAATGTATCTTAATTAATGGATCGGGTTTGGATCCATTAGCGGGCCAAGAACCAACTCCTCCTCTTGCTCCCTGCCTTAGCCCTATAAATACCCTATGAGATCAAGAAACCAAGCCAATGAATCAATCCAAGAGCCAAGACCAAAAACCCTCTCCTCTCTCCCTCTCTCTCTCGGAGGCACAACAAAGAAGAAGTGGAAGATCTCCTCGTTTCTTCTTCCCTCCTGTTAGTAATATAAGAGAAGTGTCCTAAGGCAATCGCCTTATGATTGTAATCATTTATTTTAATAAATGAATATTCACTATTTGAGTATACATGTCTGTGTATTTGATTGAGATCATAAACTCATTTACTGAATGTCCGCAATACAATTCACAGCATGAGAGAATTTGTGATGAATTCACAACTAGTCATTATCTATACATATACAATTGTGAAGTATTGAAATTGTCCCTAGTCGATGAATTGATAGATACGGACGCTATCAATTCTGTTGAGACTAGCATGGGTTATTCTATAATCATCCGATTCTCACTAGTTGGTGACATTGGGATGTCCGGAGATAAACATGAATGCTAGTTAAGGGAACTAGTTCATTGGAGTGACTGGCTGTAAAACTTCATATGGTAGTCTACATATAGACATGTCGATGAAGTTCTTACTACAGCTTAAGTGCGATGTTCCTTTGACTTGCGGTATTCAAGTCATCTTGGTCATGGAGACTTATACTTTGACATCTTAAGCAAGTATCTCCAAGGACGTGTGGACCCAGGATGATTGGGTATAAGCCGAAGTGCCCGAAGATGTTTGAACAGCCTACAAAGGATTCACCACTCCTTGCGAGAAGATGTATACCCAAGGCCTGTCGTCGGATTATTACTCGAAGCCTCTGGCCAGAGCATGACATGTTCAGAGTATGGATCTCTTAGATACATGAGAGTAATTAGAATCCGTAGGACGAGAAAATGTTACTTGGGCTAGGTGTACCATAGTTTGCAGAATCGCGATCCTGGATCGTAGGATCGTACGATCCTACGATCCTACGGCAGAAAACGATCCAGAATCGCGCAGAATCGTTTTTTGTAGCAGGATCGCAGCAGGATCGGTAGGATCGGACAGAATCGGACAGGATCGTATAGGATCGGACAGGATCGGAACAGAATCGGAACAGAATCGATGAAAGCTTTAAGAGTCATAACTTT
This sequence comes from Boesenbergia rotunda, assembly GCA_024364735.1. Lineage (NCBI taxonomy): Eukaryota > Viridiplantae > Streptophyta > Magnoliopsida > Zingiberales > Zingiberaceae > Boesenbergia > Boesenbergia rotunda. Next base: position 737,067 of record JAGFNQ010010592.1, read on the forward strand.
TGACTCGGATTGAACCACGTGACCTATAATATATCAAATTGAAACTCGTTCAAAGATCTACAAGTTAGTTTTAAGATTGAATCCCAAAAAATATTGTTTAAAGCCTTTTCAGAGGCCTAGAAGATTATTAATCTTTTTTATTATTTTTTTATCTTTTACATCGTTAGTGTTAATGTTTTAAGATTATTTAAATATCCATTTAATTATTTTTTAGTTAGTTTTTGATTAATAATATTATGTTATATCTTTTTTCTAAAATGATAAGTCTTTAGATGTCTATTATCTAATAGGTTGACAATTAAATTGGATCATCTTGTAATAAATAGAATATTATTGAAGTTAAACGTGATTATTTTCATTATAGTGTTAATAAAAATTGTATATTTTTTCATTTTAAGGGTTTTTGATAGGATCGTACGATTTTATGATCCGATCCTGACCGATCCGATCCTGACCCCAAATCGATCCTGTGTAGGATCGCGATTCTACGAACCTTGGGTGTGACGTAGTCAGCCTAGTGGCGACTGACACACATTGACGATGTCCTGAACCAAATGGGTATAAGATGGTGAAGGGAATGAGGCACGATTGATTATAGCTGCTGAAGGGTTTCAGAATTATTTCTGAGGTCAACCGTTGATCTTTCGATTAATTGGGGATCATGATGTACTACTAGGTGCCACTTATGATCGTTCTATAATTGGTTAATTATAGACGGCCAACATAAATCGAAAGCCTATTTAGTCACACGCACTACGAGTAATCCGAGGGATTTAAAACAAGTTGAAAATTGGATATTCCGATCAAGAGAGATAAGTCGAATCTGAATTTTTCAGAGACGCATCGGAAACGTAAAATGGCTAAGTCTTTTGAAGACATTTTGGATTAATTAAATGACTTTAATTCATTGGGTCAAGGCTTGGATGTGGCCGGCCAAAGAGGGTCTCCACCCTCTTTGCTTGGCCGGCCACAACAAAAAGGGAGAACCAAATTGTTTGGTTCAAGTTATAAAATAAACCAAGTGTGGTTTGTTTTATAAACTCATGGATAATATAAATTTTATAAACCGAGGTTTGGTTTATTATTTTCATGGAAAATAAAATAAACTTTGAATAGTTTATTTTATTTTTTATAAAATCAATTATGAATTGATTTTCCATGATAAGAAAATTTTATATAATAAATTTCTTATGAAAATTTATTTCATAAGAAAAGGGAGACATGGTTGGTTTTTATCATGAATTAAAATTATGATAAAACTTGACAAGATGGAATAAATCATAAAAATTTATATGATAAATTTCTTATGAAAATTTATTCAGTAAGAAAAGGAGACTTGGCGGTTGAGAGGCCACTATATAAAGGAACCAAGGCAAGGCTTGGAGATCAATCCAAGAGATCTAGGAATAAGCCCTCTCTCTCTCTCCTTCTCTCCCGCTCCCTTCTCTAGTGGCGCCGGCCCTAGAGGAGGCCCTTGCTGTCGTGAGCTTCAGCCACCCTTGGCCACCAAGCCGCTGCCGTAAGAAGAAGAAGAAGCGGGCGCAACTCCTTCCTTCTTCCCGGAATCTTGATTCCGTTCTTCGTTTGGTGGTTAGTCTTTCCATCTCTCTCGTGGTATTCTTGTCATGCCTTTGGTGAATCTAGTAATTCTTGTCGGCACGAAACTCGTGGCTTTGCGAAGTCATCCCGAAGAAAACTCGGCGTGGACGCGAATAGAGGCGGAGCTTCTAAGGGACGCTTACGGTTGGATCTCGTCCCTTTCTTCGAGTTACGCGAGGTAACAAGTAAATTAGTTTACATTTCTGCAAAAATTTTAAATATATGATCATGCCTACACAACATAAGGTTGCATGCTAGATGTGTGGTTAAATAATTTGAGAAATTATTTATACTAAACCTTCCGCTACACGTAATTAATTTAAATATTACGAACCCGCATCCATGTCAACATGCACCCGTTCCCAATAGTGGTATCAGAGTCGGTTAGTGTTCTACATAATCATATAATTGTTTTGCGGAAAACTTTGTCATGATCTCAATTTTGGAAAAAATTTCAATTATGGAAACTTTCCAATTATAGTAAATTTTAGATTTAGGAATTTCAAAGATTGGAAATCCTCATGAAATTTCGCAAACTTTTGAAATATCCTTGTTTCTGAAATTTTATGATAATTGTGAAAACTTTTCATTTTTGGAAACTTTCCAATTTTGGAAATTTCCTATTTTGGAAATTTTCTAATTTTGGAAATACGTAAGTTTTCTTTGTACCAGAAACTTACAATTATTCTGAAAATTTTATTTTGGAAACTTTCCATTTATGGAAGGCTCGCAATTTTGGGCACTTTCTTTCAAGAAAGTCTAGACAAATTATGGAATATTAATTGGCATTTAAATTCATAACTGGAAATTATATTATTTACAAAATTCTTTATTTTGGATTGAGCCTCGGGGAGCCGTCCAATTTAAAGTTAATTGTTATAATTAAATTTCCTAAATTGAATTTAAATTCTCAAATGTTTAATTTGGATTGAGCCTCGTGGAGCCGTCCAAATTAAGTTATTTAATGATATTAATTTTCCATAAATAAAATATGTGATCAAATCTTAGAAATTTTGAGGTGATTCTCAAACGATAATTTCCTTATTTGATTTATGAGGTGATGCTCTTACATATTATTGTCTCCAAAATTAATTAGGAAATTGTTTCCTATAGAGTATATATCCTTAGATAAGATTTTCATGAAAATAATATGTGGTTGAATTAAGGGAATCTGTCTCTTAATTTAATAAGATTTGATTTAGAGAAATCAAAGTCTTAAACATATTATTTCCAAAATTGATTATGACAATTTAGAAAAATATTTCCCAAAACAATTCCTTGAATAAAGTGTGAAATTAGAATTAGGAAATCCAGTTCCTAATTCAATTAATGAGACTTGATAAATTAAGTCACATACATTCTTTATTAAGGAAATCGTTAGTACATGACATAATTATATGTCATGAATGTGCTTAAAAGAAAAGGATGAGACCCAAAACCCCTTACAAAATATTAAGGCCAACACCTTCCATTAATATGGTTAGAACCGGAGTTTTGTTTCTAGTTTGGGTTGATGGACACATCCATGCCCGGCTTGAACCTCAACATGTTCAAACCATGGAATTAGTTTATGATTAATATAGTTGGAGTCAGAGGTCAATCCTTAGTTTTGGTTGTTGGACACATCCAAGCCTGACTAAACGGTTGAATGAGCTCCAACCATATTAAAACTATTTCTTGATTAATGGGTCAGCCTTAAGCTTGGAGCATCGATTTGTTGTGCCACAACCAAGGTCGATGTAAAGAGAGGTGCAGTTGGGTGCTATGTATATTGTTGCATACTTGTTAATGAGTTAACAACCCAATGATTTATGCAAACATTCAATTAGTTGATAGCATAATATGATAGTTACATATGTGTGATATGTAATCGGTATAATTACCTACCTTTATAGCTAAGAATAACTTGATGGCCCCAATCATGGTTGTTCTTATCTATGGTTGGATATCAACCTATTTGGAGATGTTCCTACGATCTCCTGAATTGATAAAAAGGGTTATTCGATTCGAAAAATAAATAGGATTTAATTAATGTATGTTGATGCATTCTTTATCATTCTTCTCACATAAGCTCAATTTGTATTTCTAGGATAATCACTTGATCATGTCTTCTCTGAATTTGCGTTCTGTTTTGGACACCAATAAGCTGACTGGGCCAAACTTCATGGACTGGCTTCGAAACCTGAGGATAGTCCTCAAGGCAGAAAAGCTTGCTTATGTCCTTGAAGAACATCTTCCCAACCATCCTCCAGAAGATGCAACTCCAGACCAGTTAGTGGCCTATCAGAAACATGTGACTGATTCTGAACTTGCGAGTTGCATCATGCTAGCCGCTATGGCACCTGAGCTGCAGAAGCAGCATGAGCATATGGATGCTTATACCATCATCTTCCATCTTCATGAGCTGTTTGACGAGCAAGCGAGATCCGAAAGGTTCGAGGTCTCCAGACTCCTCTTCACCTCTAAGATGCAGGAAGGCACTTCTGTCTCACAGTTTGTGTTGAAGATGTTGGGGTACTTTGAGCGACTGGGCACACTCGGTTTTGCAATGGATCACGAACTAAGTATTGACTTAATTCTGCATTGTTTGCCCAAAAGTTACTCACAATTTGTGATGAACTATCGGATGAACAAGCTGGAGACTACCATTCCTGAGTTGCTCAACCTGCTGAAGACTATAGAGCCTTCTGTGAAGCAGGATCAGAAGACGGTACTGTTAGTTGGTTCCTCGAAGAAAGGTTCTAAGAGGAAGGCCAAAGAACAGAATAAGGGAAAGAAGAAAAAGGCCAAAAAGACTGAAAAGACACCAAAAGGCACTTGCCATCACTGCGGCAAGGAGGGTCACTGGCGAAGAAACTGCAAGGTTTATCTTGAGTCCTTGAAGAAGAAGGCATCCGATGCCCCATCCTCTTCAGGTATCTTCATTATTGAATGTCACTCTATTTCCTCAACCACCTAGGTACTTGATACTGGGTGTAGCTCACATATATGTAATGACATACAGGGGCTAAGGAATAGAAGAAGATTCGTCAAGGGAGAAGCGAATTTGCGAGTTGGAAATGGAGCAATGATTGCTGCTGTTGCCATCGGAACATATTTGCTAAAGCTCCCTACTGGACGTGTCTTAGAATTGGATAATTGTTATTTTGTTCCTTCGTTAATAAAGAACATTGTATCTATTTCATGCTTGAATGAAAAGGGTTATCATTTATCTTTTAGTAACAATTGTTGTTACATAACTTTAAATGATGTTCTTTATGGGACCGAAACTTTGTGCAATGGCATCTACACGTTAGATTTATCCGATGACATTTTCAATATCGAAGTTAGCAACAAACGTGCTCGAATAGATAATCAAATAGACTCCTATACGTGGCATTGTCGTCTTGGCCATGTAAGTAAGAAACGCATGACCAAATTACACCGATGTGGAATTCTGGAATCATTTGAACCTAGTTCATTTGATACATGCGAATCATGCTTAAAAGGCAAGATGGCCAAATTACCCTTTTCCGAAAAAGGTAAACCAGTGGGAGAATTGCTTGGTCTAATACATACTGATGTATGTCGACCAATGTCAACTCTTGCACAAGGAGGCTATAGCTACTTCATTACCTTCATCGATGATCACTCACGATTCGGGTATGTCTTCTTAATGAAACACAAATCTGAAGCTTTTGAGAAATTCAAAGAGTTCAGAAGTGAAGTAGAGAAACAGCTTGGCAAAAGTATTAAGATACTTCGATCCGATCGGGGTGGTGAATACTTAAGTCAAGAGTTTCAAGATTATCTTAGGGACAATGGGATATTGTCTCAATGGACTCCGCTGTATACACCACAGCATAATGGAGTATCTGAGAGGCGTAACCGAACCTTGATGGACATGGTTAGATCTATGATGAACATGCAACTCTTCCAAAATCCTTTTGGGGCTATGCACTTAAGACAGCTGTTTACTTGCTAAACAGAGTCCCGACCAAGGTAGTCTCTACTACTCCATATGAGACGTGGAATAGTAAGAAACCTCATTTAACTCACCTTAAAATATGGGGTTGTCCTGCTTATGTGAAGCGGACTGTATCAGACAAATTGGATGCTAAGTCTGATAAATGTCTATTTATTGGATACCCTAAGGAAACGAAAGGTTACCAATTCTATCATCCCTTGGAACAAAAGGTGTTTGTTTCAAGGCATGCTGTGTTTCTAGAAAAAGAATTTCTTTTACAAGAAAACAGTAGGAGTAATATTGAACTTGAAGAAGTTCAAGAAACTCCAATAGACATTACAGAGACACCTAGTCTAGACCCACAACCGAGAACTCATAATGATGAGCTATCAGTTGAACCTAAAACAACACCACCTCTTGGTAGGTCTGATAGGACACGCAATATTTCAGAGAGATACGGATTTCTCATAAGTGAATCAAATGACGTGTTAGTCATTAACAATGACGAACCTATCAGTTATGATGATGTTCTGAAAAGTTCAAAAAGGGACAAATGGCTTGAAGCCATGAAGTCAGAAATGGATTCCATGTACTAAAATCAAGTATGGGACTTGGTTAACCCACCTGAAGGGATTAAGCCTATAGGGTGCAAGTGGGTTTTCAAGAAGAAAACCGACATGGAAGGTAATGTTGTTACCTTTAAGGCTAGATTAGTTGCAAAAGGATATCATCAGAAACAAGGAATTGATTATGACGAAACCTATTCGCCAGTAGCTATGCTTAAATCCATTCGGATGCTCCTGGCCATAGCAGCTCATTATGACTATGAGATATGGCAAATGGATGTGAAAACAGCTTTCCTTAATGGAAACCTACTTGAGGATGTATACTTGATACAACCTGAAGGTTTCACATCAGTTGATAAAACCAAAGTATGCAAGCTTCGACGATCCATATATGGACTAAAGCAAGCATCCAGGAGCTGGAACATCCGTTTTGATGAGACAATCAAAGAGTTTGATTTCTCACAAAATCCTGACGAACCTTGTGTGTACAAGAAGGTTAGTGGGAGTGTAGTCGTATTCCTAGTGCTATATGTCAATGACATATTACTTATAGGAATCGATATATCAGTCTTACAGTCAGTTAAAATTTGGTTGTCCAAACCTTTCTCCATGAAAGACCTGGGAGAAGCAACATATATCCTTGGGATTAGAATCTATAGAGATAGATCAAAACGGTTGCTTGGTCTTTCGCAGTCTACATATATAGACCGAGTGCTAGAAAGGTTTAGCATGTCGGAATCAAAGAAAGGTTACCTTCCCATCCGGCATGGGATCAACCTTTCGAAGTCTATGTGTCCGCGCACAAAAGACGAGAGGATTTGCATGAATAAGATTCCTTATGCATCCGCGATAGGATCTATCATGTATGCTATGTTATATACTAGGCCCGATGTATCGTATGCTCTGAGCGTCACAAGCATATACCAGTCTGATCCAGGAATGGATCATTGGGCGGCTGTCAAGACAATCCTTAAGTACTTAAGAAGAACTAAGGATGTGTTCCTAATATATGGAGAAGGTGATATGATGATACGTGGGTATACAGATGCCAGTTTCCAGACAGATAAGGATGACTTCAAATCTCAGTCCGGATACGTATTTATTTTAAATGGAGGCGCAATAAGTTGGAAGAGTTCCAAACAAGGCACCGTAGCGGATTCTACCACGGAAGCTGAATATATTGCAGCTTCGGAAGTAGCAAAGGAACTAGTCTGGATCAAGAAGTTTGTCTCAGAACTTGGTGTGGTTCCAACCATTGATGAAGCAATACCGGTTTACTGCGACAACAATGGAGTTATTGCACAAGCAAAGGAACCAAGGTCTCATCAGCGATCCAAACATGTGCTTCACCGCTATCATCTGATCAGAGAGATTATAAGTAGGAATGATATACAAATTGAGAAAATTCCCACTGAAAGGAATTTAGCGGATCCTTTAACTAAGGCCTTGCCTCAAAGTAAGTTTGAGGGTCATGTTAGAGCATGTGGTATTGGGCACCGTAGCGATTGGCATTAGGCCAAGTGGGAGTTTGTTAATAATATGAGAGAAGTGTCCTAAGGCAATCGCCTTATGATTGTAATCATTTATTTTAATAAATGAATATTCACTATTTGAGTATACATGTCTGTGTATTTGATTGAGATCTTAAACTCATTTACTGAATGTCCGCAATACAATTCACAGAATGAGAGAATTTGTGATGAATTCACAACTAGTGATTATCTCTACATGTGCAATTGTGAAGTATTGAAATTGTCCCTAGTCGATGAATTGATAGATACGGACGCTATCAATTCTGTTGAGACTAGCATGGGTTATTCTCTAATCAGCCGATTCTCACTGGCTGGTGACATTGGGATGTCCGGAGATAAACATGAATGCTAGTTAAGGGAACTAGTTAATTGGAGTGACTGGCTGTAAAACTTCATATGGTAGTCTACATATAGACTTGTCGATGAAGTTCTTACTGCAGCTTAAGTGCGATGTTCCTTTGACTTGCGGTGTTCAAGTCATCTTGGTCATGGAGACTTATACTTTGACATCTTAAGCAAGCATCTCCAAGGAGGTGTGGACCCAGGATGATTGGGTATAAGCCGAAGTGCCCGAAGATGTTTGAACAACCTACAAAGGATTCACCACTCCTTGCGAGGAGATGTATACCCAAGGCCTGTCATCGGATTGTTACTCGAAGCCTCTGGCTAGAGCATGACATGTTCAGAGTATGGATCTCTTAGATACATGAGAGTAATTAGAATCTGTAGGACGAGAAAATGTTACTTGGGCTAGGTGTGACGTAGTCAGCCTAGTGGAGACTGACACACATAGACCATGTCCTAAACCAAGTGGGTATAAGATGGTGAAGGGAATGAGGCACGATTGATTATAGCTGCTGAAGGGTTCAGAATCATTTCTTAGGTCAACCGTTGATCTTTCGATTAATTGGGGATCATGATGTACTACTAGGTGCCACTCATGATCATTCTATAATTGGTTAATTATAGACGGCCAACATAAATCGAAAGCCTATTTAGTCACACGCACTACGAGTAATCTGAGGGATTTAAAACGAGTTGAAAATTGGATTTTCCGATCAAGAGAGATAAGTCGAATCTGAATTTTTCAGAGACGCATCGGAAGCTAAAAATGGCTAAGTCTTTTGAAGACTTATTGGATGAATTAAATGAGTTTAATTCATTGGGTCAAGGCATGGATGTGGCCGGCCAAAGAGGGTCTCCACCCTCTTCGCTTGGCCGGCCACAACAAAAAAGGGGAGAACCAAATTGTTTGGTTCAAGTTATAAAATAAACCAAGTGTGGTTTGTTTTATAAACTCATGGATAATATAAATTTTATAAACCGAGGTTTGGTTTATTATTTTCATGGAAAATAAAATAAACTTTGAATAGTTTATTTTATTTTTTATAAAATCAATTATGAATTGATTTTCCATGATAAGAAAATTTTATATAATAAATTTCTTATGAAAATTTATTTCATAAGAAAAGGGAGACATGGTTGGTTTTTATCATGAATTAAAATTATGATAAAACTTGACAAGATGGAATAAATCATAAAAATTTATATGATAAATTTCTTATGAAAATTTATTCCGTAAGAAAAGGAGACTTGGCGGTTGAGAGGCCACTATATAAAGGAACCAAGGCAAGGCTTGGAGATCAATCCAAGAGATCTAGGAATAAGCCCCCTCTCTCTCTCCTTCTCTCCCGCTCCCTTCTCTAGTGGCGCCGGCCCTAGAGGAGGCCCTTGCTGCCGTGAGCTTCAGCCACCCTTGGCCACCAAGCCGCTGCCGTAAGAAGAAGAAGAAGCGGGCGCAACTCCTTCCTTCTTCCCGGAATCTTGATTCCGTTCTTCGTTTGGTGGTTAGTCTTTCCATCTCTCTCTTGGTATTCTTGTCGTGCCTTTGGAGAATCTAGTAGTTCTTGTCAGCACGAAACTCGTGGCTTTGCGAAGTCATCCCGAAGAAAACTCGGCGTGGACGCGAATAGAGGCGGAGCTTCTAATGGACGCTTACGGTTGGATCTCATCCCTTTCTTCGAGTTACGCGAGGTAACAAGTAAATTAGTTTACGTTTTTGCAAAAATTTTAAATATATGATCATGTCTACACAACATAAGGTTGCATGCTAGATGTGGGGTTAAATAATTTGAGAAATTATTTATGCTAATCCTTCCGCTGCACGTAATTAATTTAAATATTACGAACCCGCATCCATGTCAACATACACCCGGTCCCAACACCTCCTCCACCAAAATCTGGCTGAGGCTTATAGAAGCAAGGTAGAGGAGTCTTCTACCTTGCATGGTGCTCAGGGAGGTCGAGGGAGGCGCCAGAAGCCGGTTGTAGGCAGCGCAACCTAGGGTTGCACCGGCGCCGTAAGCAAGAGGAAGAGGAGGTTGCGTGGGCTTTTGTGGCTGACAAGAAGGTTGTTTCTTACCTTCTTCTTCTTCATCATCTTCCTCTCAAGGTGTATTGCTGATCAGGAGGGCTTGGAGCCAACTCAGGTGGACGGCGGCACAAAGAGAGGGGAAGAGGTGGACGGCGGTGCAAACCAGGGAGTAGGGTTTTCGGCTGGTTGGAGAAGTGGATTGATTGGAGCTATTGGTGATCTTGGATCACGGTAGATCATCACCCACACGACGTCCGTGAAGGGAAGGACATAAGGTAGAAGACCGCGAGGTGATCGGAAAGGTATAACCTTCCATACGCACCTTTGTATTTCCTTATGTCATTTATGTGCCATGTTAATATGTCTTGTCATTTTATGTGTTAAAATTTATTGTTTTGCTTGCAAAATATGTTTAATAAATTCTTAACTGGACCCCGACCATAAACACAAAAGCCGGTGTCAACTCGTCGGCTTTTCCGTGGTCGAACGATCGAGCAAATTGCAAGGCCAATTTTGGTAATTGGCTAAGTTGCAATTTGGGTCGTTCGATACGGCAGGAGACGGTCGATGGGAAACGGCTCTCTACTCGGATTAAATTTTTTAATCCGTAGGCGTAGAGAGGTCTCTCGGATCGACTAGGTATTTGCTAGGGAAACCCGCCAAGCTATACCCAACAATTGGTATCAGAGCTGAGGTTTTCGTCTTTGTGTGTTTAGGATTGGTTAATTCTGCAATTTTTCATACATTTTTATTTTGATGATGCGTGGATGTGTTGTTGAGGCAATCGGCCCAAGATTGATCAAGAAGATCATGGTTTTGATGTGTGTACCAATAAGTTTAAGGATAGGGTGTTATGTTGTATTTGATATGTGTGATTGAGTTTGCAGGACTTGGAGAATCACACATGGAGAACATATCCGAGGGACGAGAGCCGATGGAGGTGGACTCCAAGGGCAAGCCGAGAAGTGGACTTCAAGGGCACACGTGAAGGGTGGCATGGAGGCAAGCCAAGGGAAGGCTTGTGTGTGTATCTGAGGGGCGATAGCCAGAGGAAGAAGACTTCAAGGGGCAAGCTAAGGGAGCAGACCTAAAGGCACACGTGAAGGAGAGTGTTCAGAGTGGCTGTAAGTGAGTGGAGAGGCTGGGTAGTCGACTGGCCAAAGGCAGTCGACTGCGAAAACTCACAGAAAGTTTTCGTCCTCGGACCAGTCGACTTCCCCTGGGGCAGTCGACTGGTCCTCCCCGAAAACTCGCCGTTGGCTAGCAATTAATGGTAGGCCAGTCGACTGCCCCAGGGGCAGTCGACTGGTGTGGGGCTGGACAACTTGCGAAGTTGTCCTATTCTCTTATAAAAAGTGGACTTTTGCGCACGTGAATGGTACTTTGTTACACTGTACTGAAGTGTTGTTCGTGCCCCGACTGATCAGATCTTCGTCTCGTTCTTCATCGAATCTTGTAAAGAGGAAGAAGACGCTTTTGTAAAGGTTTCTCCACCTTGAAGGAGACTTTTCATAGTGGAGGTGGAGTACTCATGTGGATCCTTGGATTAGTCACCCGTTCGGGTGGATACCAAGTAAATCCTCGTGTTAGCATTGTTCTTATTGATTTTTATTATATTTTTGTATTGCACTAACAATTTTGTAGAGAAGTCGCCAATGTGTTATTCACCCCCCTTCTAGCAAATGCAAGTGATCGTACAATTGGTATTAGAGCCGGTTCACTTCGGGAGAACTCACTGTTGACCGGAGTAAAAGAAAATGGCGTTTCAAGAGGGCTACAGCACTACACGACCTCCATTCTTCGACGGGAATGATTTCGCTTACTGGAAAGGTAGAATGCAATATTATTTGATGAATGATATTGAAAACTGGATATGTGTTGTAGATGGTTTCGATGTACCCGTCGACGAAAGAGGAGAGCCATTACCTATGAGAGCATGGTCGAAGGAGGTTATGAAGAAGGCGCAAGCCAACGCGAAGGCTACCACTACACTTCAGTACGGGCTCTCAAAGGAGCAACTCAACAAGGTGGGGTCATTCAAGACCGCCAAAAAATTATGGGAGAAACTCGTTGAACTCAATGAAGGGTCCAACGAGTCTAGACGGGCAAAGAAGGATCTACTTGTTGCCCAACTCCAATCCCTATCCATGAAGACCAACGAGACCGTGAGCCAGTTGCATGGAAGGGTAAAGGAGTTCATCAACAAACTCCATGTGATTGGAGAGAAAGTTGAAAACTGGGATCTCGTAAGGTACGTTTTACAATCTTTCCCGAGAACAACCTTGTGGGCATCAATGGTTGATGCCTACAAAGTATCAAGGGATTTGTCTATAGTTAAATTAGATGATTTATTTTGCGAGTTTGAATTGCATGAGCAAGCTAATGTTTCGCCCAAAGAGAAAGGTATAGCTTTTGTTGCAGAAAAGGAGAAGAAGAAGGTGGTCTACTCCTCTTCATCCGAGTCAGAGGAGTCTAGTGCCTCTATGGATAGCGACCAAGAGGCCTTCATGGTAAGAAAGATGTGTAGGGCATTTAAAAGTTTTTCTAATAAATCTTATATCAGGAAAGGATCCAAGAGTAAGAGCAAGGCAAAAGACATTATCTACTACAACTGCCACCAAGAGGGACACATGAAGAATGAGTGTTCTCAACTAAAGAGAAAGGAAGAAAAGAAGGAAGAAAAGAAGGAAGAAAAGAAGAGGAGTGACAAGAAGATGACAAAAGGAAATGAGAAGAGTGCCACAAACCTCAAGGCGACTTGGGATGATCCATCATCCTCAGAGGAGGAAGAAGAGCCAGTTTCACATTTTGCACTTAGGGAGTGCACCACATGGATTCATCGGACGATGAGAGAAGCTCAAGTAGTGATGAAAGAGGCTCATATTCATCCAAGTCAGAAGCTTCGGTAAGTGAGGTATATATCTTACCCTCCTCTACTTTGGTTAAAATTATTTCTAGTACCAATATGGACTTAGCTAAAGCTAGAAGTAAAATTAAGGACTTGAAAGATGAAATTGTCATGCTTAGAGTAGAATCTACAAAACTTAAGGAAGACTTGCATGCTTGTTCTCTTATGTCACATGATTCATGCTTTGAAAATGAAAATAAGGAACTAAGGAAAAAGGTAGAAGACCTAACCAAGGCACTCAGGAAGTTCCAAGTCGGCTCTAGTAACCTTGACATGATAATAAACAGTCAAAGAGTCATCTATAACAAGGCCTAGTTAGGATATATGCCAAAGACCAAGGAAGTGGCCTTTGTCTCACTCATGGGTAGAAATGGTGCATCTAGGAGACAAGGGACTAAGGGAAACATCAAGAAGGCTAGGGTACCAAAGAAATTTTTAAATGATGCTTGTGGATCAAAAATTTGGGTACCAAAAGATTGCATTTTCTATGTTGTATAGGTAAGAGTCAAGGATGCCTCAAACATGTGGATAGTAGATAGTGGATGCTCAAGACATATGACTGGAGATGTGAGCAAGTTCACCACTATAAGCTACCTAAGAGAAGGGACGGTTTCCTTTGGAAATAGTGGGAAACTCAAAATTATTGGTAGAGGCACCATTGAGGTATCTCCTACAATCTCTATCCACAAAATACTTTTAATTAGAGACATGAAATTTAATTTACTTAGTGTAAGTCAATTATGTGATGCGGGTTATAGGGTTGAATTTAATGCTAGGAAATGCCTAATTAAACAAAATGGGTCCGATAATGTCATACTAGAAGGGTATAGAGAGGCTAACTTGTACTATCGTGATCTTGCTTATGCTTCTAACCATTTTCCTAAGTGTCTTATGTCTAAAGAAGAAGAAGGGTGGTTGTGGCACCGAAGACTAGGGCATGTCAACATGAGGAGCATTGCAAGAGTGGCCAAGGAGGAGTTGGTGAAGGGGTTACCTATGATCAAGTATGAGAAGACCAAATTGTGTGATGCATGCCAAGAGGGTAAGATATCAAAATCATCACACAAAGGTAAAACCCTAACCACCACTACTTTACCTTTAGAGCTTTTACATATTGATTTGTATGATTGTCATAGTACTCCTTCACTAGTAGGGAGTAAATATTGTTTAGTTATTGTAGACGATTTTTCTAGGTTTACATGTGTATTCTTTTTGAAACATAAGGGCGATACCTTAGAAATCTTTATAGGGTTTAACAAAAGGGTAGAAAATGAAAAAACCTAAAGATTAACCGAATCAGGAGTGACCATGGTGGGGAGTTTCAAAACTCAAGCTTCTCACAATTTTGTGTAGAAAATGGGTACAAGCATGAATTTTCATGCCCAAGGACTCCTCAACAAAATGGTGTAGTTGAGAGGAGAAATAGAGCCCTACAAGAAGCTGCTAGGACTATGCTTAATGCATATTCCCTTCCTAGCTATTTTTGGGTCGAAGCCGTTAATACTGCATGTTACATTCAAAACCGTGTTTTGGTACATAGGTTCTTAGGTAAAACACCATTTGAGTTGTGGAATGGGAGAATTCCACAAGTCTATTATTTTAGAGTTTTTGGATGTAAAGTGCATATTTTGAACACCAAGGATGACCTACGGAAGTTTGAATCAAAAGCGGATGAGGGAATTTTAGTTGGTTATTCATCCACTAGTAGGAGTTATAGAGTGTACAACAAAAGGACCAAGGTCATTGAGGAGTCTTCTAATGTTGATTTTGATGTAACTACAAATACTTACCCTAGGAAAGCCTCAATTGATAGGGATATAAAGGAATGTCAACCCCTTGCCTAAGGAATCCAGGACCTACATTTGGAGGGCAATGATCAAGGGGGAGTGAGATGTACCCTAGAGGATGAGGATCATGTAGTTAATGAACCCATAACCTCTAGACCCTTGAGACATCATCAAGATCACCCTATTGACCAAATAGTGGGTGATGTCACTCAAGTGGTAAGGACTAGGTCCTATTTTAGAGACCAAACTAGTCAAATCGCCTTAATATCTCAATTAGAACCTAAGTCTATTGATGAGACATTAGGTGATGTAGATTGGGTCCTAGCCATGCAAGAGGAGCTAAATCAATTCGAAAGGTGTGAAGTTTGGGAGTTGGTTCCTAGGCCCAATGATTGCACCTTTGTGACCGTTAGATGGGTCATTAGGAACAAACTAGATGATCAAGGTAAAATCAAGGAATAAGGCTAGGTTGGTAGCTAGGGGGTTTAACCAAGTTGAGTGACTGGATTATGATGAGATCTATGCCCCCGTAGCTAGACTAGAGTCCATTAGAATTCTACTAGCCTATGCCGCTCACATGGGTTTCACACTTCACCAAATGGATGTGAAGTCGGCATTCCTGAATGGAGTCATTAAGGAAGAGGTCTATGTAGAACAACCCCCCGGGTTTGAGGACCCAAATTATCCTAGACATGTTTACAAATTGAGAAAAGTCTTATATAGATTGAAACAAGCTCCCCGGGCTTGGTATGAAAAGCTTTCTTCATTTCTAGTGTCTAAGGGGTTTAGGAGAGGAACAGTTGACCCTACTTTGTTCCTAAAATCTAAGGATAAGGACATATTTGTTGCCCAAGTGTATGTAGGTGATATCATTTTTAGGTCAGCAAATAATGACTTCCTACAAGAATTCATCAAATGTATGGAAGATGAATTTGAGATGAGTCTTGTAGGAGAGCTAACCTTCTTTTTAGGACTTCAAGTTAAACAAACAAATGAAGGGACACATGTCTTTCAAACTAAATATGCTTAGGAAATGCTAATGAAATTTGTCTTAGAAAATGCTAAGGTAACATCTGCACCCATAGGAACAAATGTGAAAATGGATAGTGATATTGAAGGGAAAATGGTAGACTCAAAGCAATATAGGAGCATGATTGGGAATCTATTGTACCTAACCTCTAGTAGACCTGATATACTTTTTGCGTTAGGTATGTGTGCAAGGTACCAATCATGTGCCAAAGAGTCCCATTTGGTTGTAGTGTAGAGGATCTTGAGGTATGTTAAATGTACCCTCAATGTCGGGCTTTGGTATCCTAGAACCCCTAATGTTGATCTTATTGGATACACTGACACGACTATGCGGGGCGTAAGCTAGATAGGAAGAGTACTAGTGGAGGGTGTCAATTCCTTAGGTCTTCCTTAGTTAGTTGGAGTAGTAGGAAACAACCATGTGTTGCCCTATAACAACGGAAGCCGAATATGTGGCAATGGGTGGGTGTGTTTCCCAACTACTTTAGATCATGCACACTTTAGAAGATTATGAGTTACATTATTCCAAGGTCAAAGTCTTGTGTGATAATGTAAGTACAATCAATTTGACTAAGAATCCGGTTCGCCATTCTAGGACAAAACACATTGAAGTGAAGCATCACTTCATTAGGGATCATGTGGCAAGGGGAGACATAGAATTACACTATGTTGAGTCTAAGTCAAACCTTATCGACATTTTTACCAAGCCTCTTCCCGAATCGGAGTTTACATCCTTAAGAAGAGGCCTTGGAATGTGTTTTGTAGAGGTATAAGATGAACCTTGGGGTAATAGATTGGGAAAAGTGCGTTTGATCCATTAGGATGACACAATTGGTTCACATGTGCTTGTGGCATAGTATTGAATCATTAAAATTATCAAAATATTGAAAATAGACCAACCATGAGAAAAGTAAGTGATTAATTAATGGACACTTTACCCAAAGATCATGGTTGGACATTTTAAACTTTTGAAAACAATTTCATGTCTTATATGTCTTGCCATAAGCATAGAAGACATTTGATTGCAAAACTAGGTTGAAATATTGATACAAACTTAGTGGTTTTCAATAATTTTGAACTTTGGTCAAAAGTCAAGCATGTTTGAAATTTTTCACGAACCGATATTTTCCCCTGATAAAGTATATTATATCAAACATGCCTGTAAATTTTTACAATTTTTGGGATTTTCTAGAATTTCTGAGAGGTTTCTGAAATTCGGCTCAGAAGCTGATAATTGGCACTGACAGAGTATCAGTCGACAGCCCCCTAGGGCAGTCGACTGGCACGCTTGAATACAGTTCTGAGATTTTTTTCAAAAATCCAAAATTCTCTCATTTGATGTCATGGATTAGGGTTGCTTGAGGCAATACATTTTATGGTGTCAAAGGGGGAGAATGGGTGGTTTAAGTTAGAATTTTAGCTTAAAATGGGTGGTTTAAGTTAAAATTTTGGATTATGGTGGAAAATTAAAAATGAGAAAAGACATGGGTTAAGGGGGAGGTTACCTCTTAGGTTTTGCTATGTCTTATATTTTTAATTGATGCTGCTTATTGTTAAGTTAGGTTGGAAACTTAACTTGGATTATGATTAGAATTGAAAAAGGGAGAAGACATGGGTTAAGGGGGAGGTTACCTCTTAGGTTTTGCTATGTCTCATGTTTTTCAATTGCTATTGTTATTTATTGTTACTGTTGACTGGTATTTTATCCCTAAACTTAAACTTATTGCCACACATCAAAAAGGGGAAGAATGTTGAGGCAATCAACCCCAGATTGATCGGGAAGATCATGGTTTTGATGTGTGCGCCAATAAGTTTAAGGTTAGGGTGTTATGTTGTATTTGATATGTGTGATTGAGTTTGCAGGACTTGGAGAATCACACATAGAGAACATATCCGAGGGACGAGAGCCGAGGGAGGTGGACTCCAAGGGCAAGCCGGGAAGTGGACTTCAAGGGCACACGTGAAGGGTGACATTGAGGCAAGCCAAGGGAAGGCTTGTGTGTGCATCCAAGGGACGATAGCCAAAGGAAGAAGACTTCAAGGGGCAAGCCATGGAGCAGACCTGAAGGCACACGTGAAGGAAAGTGTTCAGAGTGGCTGTAAGTGAGTGGAGAGGCTGGGCAGTCGACTGGCCACTGGGTAGTCGACTGGCCACAGGGCAGTCGACTGCAAAAACTCACAGAAAGTTTTCAGCCTCGGACTAGTCGATTGCCCCAGGG
Organism: Boesenbergia rotunda; assembly: GCA_024364735.1. Taxonomy (NCBI): domain Eukaryota; kingdom Viridiplantae; phylum Streptophyta; class Magnoliopsida; order Zingiberales; family Zingiberaceae; genus Boesenbergia; species Boesenbergia rotunda. Next base: position 755,027 of record JAGFNQ010010592.1, read on the forward strand.
GCAGTCGACTGGTCCTCCCCGAAAACTTGTCATTGGCTAGCCGTTGGCTAACAATTAATGCTAGGTCAGTCGACTGCCCCAGGGGCAGTCGACTGGTGTGGGGCTGGACAACTTGTGAAGTTGCCCTGTTCTCTTATAAAATGGGGACTTTTCTGCATGTGAACGGTATGATTTTACACTGTACTGAAGTGTTATTCGTGCCCCGACTGATCAAATCTTCCTCTCGTTCTTCATCGAATCTTGTAAAGAGGAAGAAGACGCTTTTGTAAAGGTTTCTCCACCTTGAAGGAGACTTTTCATAGTGGAGGTGGAGTACTCGTGTGGATCCTTGGATTAGTCACCCGTTTGGGTGGATACCAAGTAAATCCTCGTGTTAGCATTGTTCTTATTGCTTTTTATTATATTTTTGTATTGCGCTAACAATTTTGTAGAGAATTCGCCAAAGTGCTATTCACCCCACCCCCCTCTTCTAGCAAACACAAGCGATCATACATGTGTGTAGGCTAACTTTGTGTTGCAGGCACGAGATTCCAACTTCATGGCCAAAATGTTGTTTGTGTGAATGTCTGCAATTTTTGTAATCAATTAATCCTCGGGGTTGACGAGGCTAGATATTTAATTTTTTATAATTAAATACGGCACATGTTTAGCCGAGTTCTTTATTTTTATAGTTGATCTAGATTTCATGTACACTCCTTCGTGAAGTATAGGATCAATGATGTAAATAATTAACTCTTCATTTCGGCTCGGAGAACCCTCAAGGTAGCATGCACAGAAGGAAGGGAGGAGTGGATGAATGACGACACAACTGAAGGCACATGAGAGACCAAGGGGCCATGAAAGTTGGAAAATCTAGGACTTTTCACTATTTTTATTTTCATGTTGTTGGTTGTGTGCTTGGTTGTGTGGTAGTGCTGGAAAATTTCTCGAGACAAACTACTAAGTGGGAGAGGGAGCCTAAGGGTCCCACGGCTTCCATTGCAATTCGATAAGTGATATGAACAAGTCTACGCGTCGGCTTTGAGTGCCTTCCTCCCCATCGGATGGACTTGTTCTGCGGATCACTAGGTCGAAAAAGACTATAGAAAATTATTAAAGAGCGTGTGTATTTCCCCATCAGAAGGCACATAATCAGAAATACATTTCTTAGTGTCGTGTAATGGTGCACACTTAGATGCGAATAATAGTATCCTCCCCATCGGAGTCACTGCTATTATTTTGCAGAGCCGAAGGATACCAACTATTGATCTTACTTGTCAAAAAGTTAGGTTGACAAGATAGTAAGATCAATGGGTAAAACCTCCTTTTACGAATGTAGGGATTCGTATACGCCCACACCATCGTGACATGCGAATTTCTCGTTGTACAGGGGTGTTGGTGAAATTCAAAAATTAATTGTTTTGAGGAATCAATTTACTTTCGATATCTAAGGAAGTGTATGTTGCGATTCTCAGGATTTTCATAATAGCTTTTACTCCACTAGCAACAATACTTAAGGACAATAAACTTACTAGTTCTAATTACATTGACTGGAAGAGGAACCTAGACATTGTCCTCACTGCTGAGAAGTACAAATTTGTACTCTTCGAAGAATGTCCGGAAAAGCCAAGGGAAGACTTTGGTGAAGAGTTGAGGGAGCGTTATAGGAAGTGGAAAAAGGCAGATGAGATGGCGCGGTGTTACATTCTGGCATCGATGTCGAATGTGCTGCAACATCAGCATCAGGTCATGCCCACTGCCAGTGACATGATGTTGTACCTCAAAGTCCTCTTCGGGCACCAATGTTGAGCTGCCAAGCAAAGTGTGATGAAGAGTCTGATGTCAACCACTATGGTTGAAGGGACACCCGTTAGGGATCATGTCCTAAAGATGATGGCTCATCTCAATCAGATTGAGGTACTAGGAGCTAAAATTGACGGGGAATCCCAGGTCGGTATCATACTCCAAGAAGAGTTTTGAGCAGTTCAACTTCAATTATAATATGAACAAGAAGAATTATACGTTGGGTGAACTGCAAGGAGAACTCTAGGCGGCAGAGGCTCTCTTTCAGAAAAACTCACATGCCTTAGTAACTCAAAAGGTTTCTTCTTCTGAGCTGAAAGGAAGGAAGAAGAAGAAACGAGGAGGGTTCAAGAAGGCAGGAGCATCGCAAGGACCCCGGACTGGTGTGAAGAAGCCGAATGGCAGGTGCTTCACATGCAAGCAAACTGGGCACTGGAAGGCGGTCTGTCCCCATCGTAAAAGCAAAGGTATTTCTTCTGCCTTAGTCGTTGAAACATGCTTAGCGGTGCAATCTACCAGTACCTGGTGTGTAGATACAGGAGACACTAACCATGTCTGAAATACTCTGCAGGGGTTCCAGGAAACCTGATGGCTGACGAATGAAGAAATCATAGTCTACATGGGTAATGCTACAAGAGTGGCAGCAGTAGCAGTGGGAGCCTTTTATTTATCTTTTGAGAAAAATAAAGTGTTAGTTCTGAGAGATTGCCTTTATGTACCTTCATTTAGAAAGAATTTGATTTCAGTTTCTAAGTTGATTAAGGATGGATATTCTGTTACTTTTGATAATAAAGTTGTTATTAAGTGAAACAGAGAGATTATCTATTCGGGTACGTTGGTTGGCAATCTGTATACTCTAGAACCAAAACCTCCCACGATCCACACTAATGTAAATAGCTCATCATCTAACATAAATAAGAGAAAAGAGCCTTCTAAGATGAATCAGACATATCTTTGGCACCTTAGGCTTGGTCATATTAACCTAAGTAGGATTCAGAGGTTGATAGCCGATGGGCCCTTGGGTTCATTGGTGGTTGAGGATCTCCTGACCTGTGAGTCTTGCTTAGAAGGGAAGATGACCAAGAGGCCTTTCAAGGCTAAGGGTTATAGGGCCAAAGATGTGCTAGAACTAATTCATTCTGATGTATGTGGTCCTATGTCAATCCTGGATAAAGGAGGATTTGAATATTTCGTCACTTTTATTGACGATTATTCAAGGTATAGGTACATTTACCTGATGCACCGCAAGTCTGAATGCTTTGATAGTTTAAAGAATTCAAGGCTGATGTGGAGAAACATCGAGGTAAAAATATCAAGACACTGCGATCAGATCATGGTGGCGAGTACCTCTCTGGGGAGTTTAGGAGCTACCTATCAGAAGCTAGGATTCAGTCCCAGCTAACTGCACCCGGCACACCCCAGCAGAATAGAGTTGTAGAAAGAAAGAATAGGACACTTATGGAAATGGTTAGGTCAATGATGAGCTATTCAGACTTACCTGATTCATTCTGGGGATACACTCTCGAAACGGCAGCGTACATAGTAAACCTGATTCCATCTATGTCAGTCTCTCGTACTCCCACAGAACTATCGACTGGGCGCAAGCCCAGTCTAGGACACGTTCAAATTTGCGGTAGTCCAGCACATGTGCTGAAGGGTAATAGTGATAAGTTGGAATCTCGTACGGAGATACGTCTGTTCGTAGGCTATCCCAGGGGAACGAAGGGTGGTCTGTTTTATAGTCCTAAGGATCAGAAGGTAATTGTTAGCACAAATGCCATATTCTTGGAAGAGGACTATATGATGAGCCATAAGACAAAGAGAAGACTAGTGCTAGATGAGTTAAGGGGGGACGTTATGACTTCAGGACCAATTGTACAAGAGGACACACCACAAGTCACTGCACCGCGTGTCACTCAGGACACACAGGTAGTACCTCGTCGCAGTGGGAGGGTTATGAGACAGCCTAAAAGGTACATGATTTTGGGAGAGTCTTCGGACTTAGTCCCGGGTAAACATGAACTGGATCCCTGGACCTATGACGAGGTCCTCCAAGACAAAGATGCAGACTCTTGGCAAAGGGCAATGAACTCTGAGATAGAATCGATGGATTCTAACCATGTCTGGGAGCTAGTAGAACCACCCAATTGTGTAAAAACCATTAGATGCGAGTGGATCTACAAAAGAATGAGAGAATCAGACGGGAAGGTAGAGACCTTCAAAGCAAGGCTTGTTGCGAAAGGGTACACTCAGAAAGAGGGTATCGATTATGAGGAAACATTTTCGCCAGTAGTCATGCTCAAGTTGATCCGGATTCTCTTATCTTTTGCAACTCATATGGATTATGAGGTATGGCAGATGGATGTCAAGACAGCCTTCCTTAACGGGAGTCTTGATGAGACCATCTACATGCAGCAACCAGAAGGTTTCATTGCCAAGGGCAAAGAGCATTTAGTGTGCAAGCTTAATCGATCCATTTATGGATTGAAGCAAGCTTCAAGGTCATGGAACATCCGCTTTGATGAAGTAATCTAGTCATATGGATTTACTCAAAGTCTGGATGAGTCATGTGTGTATAAAAGATGTGACAGAAACGTCGTGGTTTTTCTTGTACTTTACGTAGATGACATTTTGATAATTGGCAACAATGTCAAAATGTTATCAGACGTAAGGGTATGGCTATCAAAGCAGTTTGATATGAAGGTCTTAGGAGAAACGGGACACATCCTTGGGATCAAGGTCATAAGGGATCGCCAGAAAAGGATGTTGTGATTATCCCAAGCTTCATATGTTGACACAGTCTTGTCTCATTTTAGCATGGAAAACTCCAAGAAGGGTTTTCTACCCTTCAGGCATGGAGTTCCTTTATCCAAGGAGATGTGTCTGAAAACATCGAAGGAGATAGAGGAAATGAAGGCGGTTCCTTATGCTTCAGCGGTCGGAAGCCTCATGTATGCTATGTTGTGCACGAGACCTGATATCTGTTTTGCCGTGGGCATGCTTAGCAGATATCAGAGTAACCCTGGACTCCTGGTCTAGACCCACAACCAATAACTCATAATGATGAGCTATCAGTTGAACCTAAAACAACACCACTACTTCGTAGATCTGGTAGGACACGCAATATTCCAGAGAGATACGAATTTCTCGTAAGTTAATCGAACGACGTGTTACTCGTTAGCGATGACGAACCTATCAGTTATGAAGATGTTCTGAAAAGTTTAGAAAGGGACAAATGGCTTGAAGCCATGAAGTCGGAAATGGATTCCATGTACGAAAATCAAGTATGGGACTTGGTTAACCCACCTAAAGGGATTAAGCCCATAGGGTGCAAGTGGGTTTTCAAGAAGAAAACCGACATGGAAGGTAATGTTGTTACCTTTAAGGCTAGATTAGTGGCAAAAGGATATCGTCAAAAACAAGGAATTGATTATGACGAAACCTATTCGCCAGTAGCTATGCTTAAATACATTCGGATGCTCCTGGCCATAGCAGCTCATTATGATTATGAGGTATGACAAATGGATGTGAAAACAGCTTTCCTTAATGGAAACCTGCTTGAGGATGAATACATGCTGCAACCTGAAGGTTTCACAACGGTTGATAAAACCAAAATATGCAAGCTTCGACGATCCATATATGGACTGAAGCAAGCATCCAGGAGCTGGAACATCCGTTTTGATGAGACAATCAAAGAGTTTGATTTCTCACAAAATCCTGACGAACCTTGTGTGTACAAGAAGGTTAGTGGGAGTGCAGTCGTATTCCTAGTATTATATGTCGATGACAGATTACTTATAGGAAACGATATATCAATCTTACAGTCAGTTAAAATTTGGTTGTCCAAAACTTTCTCCATGAAAGACCTGGGAGAAGCAACCTATATCCTTGGGATTAGAATCTATAGAGATAGATCAAAACGGTTGCTTGGTCTTTCGCAGTCTACATATATAGACCGAGTGCTAAAAAGGTTTAGCATGTCGGAATGCAAGAAGGGTTACCTTCCCATCAGGCATGGGATCAACCTTTCAAAGTCTATGTGTCTGCGCACAGAAGATGAGAGGATTTGCATGAATAAAATTCCTTATGCATCCGCAATAGGATCTATCATGTATGCTATGTTATGTACTAGGCCCGATGTATCGTATGCTCTGAGCGTCACAAGCATATACCAGTCTGATCCAGGAATGGATCATCGGGCGGCTGTCAAGACAATCCTTAAGTACTTAAGAAGAACTAAGGATGTGTTCCTAATATATGGAGAAGGAGATATGGTAATATGTGGGTATACAGATGCCAGTTTCCAAACAGATAAGGATGACTCCAAATCTCAGTCTGGATACGTATTTACTTTAAATGGAGGCGCAATAAGTTGGAAGAGTTCCAAGCAAGACACTGTAGCGGATTCTACCACGGAAGCGGAATATATTGCGGCTTCGGAAGCAGCAAAAGAAGCAGTCTGGATCAAGAAGTTTGTCTCGAAACTTGGTGTGGTTCCAACCATTGATGAAGTAATACCGGTTTACTGCGGCAACAATGGAGCTATTTCACAAGCAAAGGAACCATAGTCTCATCAGTGATCCAAACATGTGCTTCACCGCTATCATCTGATCAGAGAGATTATAAGTAGGAATGATATACAAATTGAGAAAATTCCCACTGAAAGGAATTTAGCGGATCCGTTAACTAAGGCCTTGCCTCAAAGTAAGTTTGAGGGTCATGTTAGAGCATGTGGTATTGGGTACCGTAGCGATTGGCATTAGGCCAAGTGGGAGTTTGTTAATAATATGAGAGAAGTGTCCTAAGGCAATCGCCTTATGATTGTAAACATTTATTTTAATAAATGAATATTCACTATTTGAGTATACATGTCTGTGTATTTGATTGAGATCTTAAACTCATTTACTGAATGTCCGCAATACAATTCACAGAATGAGAGAATTTGTGATGAATTCACAACTAGTGATTATCTCTACATGTGCAATTGTGAAGTATTGAAATTGTCCCTAGTCGATGAATTGATAGATATGGACGCTATCAATTCTGTTGAGACTAGCATGGGTTATTCTCTAATCAGCCGATTCTCACTGGCTGGTGAGATTGGGATGTCCGGAGATAAACATGAATGCTAGTTAAGGGAACTAGTTCATTGGTGTGACTGGCTGTAAAACTTCATATGGTAGTCTACATATAGACTTGTCGATGAAGTTCTTACTGCAGGTTAAGTGCGATGTTCCTTTAACTTGCGGTGTTCAAGTCGTCTTGGTCATGGAGACTTATACTTTGACATCTTAAGCAAGCATCTCCAAGGAGGTGTGGACCCAGGATGATTGGGTATAAGCCGAAGTGCCCGAAGATGTTTGAACAGCCTACAAAGGATTCACCACTCCTTGCGATGAGATGTATACCCAAGGCCTATCATCGGATTGTTACTCGAAGCCTCTGGCCAGAGCATCACATGTTCCGAGTATGAATCTCTCAGAAACATGAGAGTAATTAGAATCCGTTGGACGAGAAAGACATTACTTGGGCTAGGTGTGACGTAGTCAGCCTAGTAGGGACTGACGCACATAGTGTTAGTGATATGAGAGAAGTGTCCTAAGGCAATCGCCTTATGATTGTAAACATTTATTTTAATAAATGATAATTCACTATTTGAGTATACATGTTAGTGTATTTGATTGGGGTCGTAAACTCATCTACTGAATGTCCGCAATACAATTCACAGCATAAGAGAATTTGTGATGGGATCACAACTAGTGATTATCTCTACATGTGCAATTGTGAAGTATTGAAAATATCCCTAGTCGATGAATTGATAAAAACGGACACTATCAATTCTGTTGAGACTAGCATGGGTTATTCTTTAATCAGCTGATTCTCACTGGCTGGTGACATTGGGATGTCCGGAGATAAACATGGATGCTAGTTAAGGGAACTAGTTCATTGGAGTGACTGGCTGTAAAACTTCATATGGTAATCTATATAGATTTGTCAATGAAGTTCTTACTACAGCTTAAGTGCGATGTTCCTTTGACTTGCGGTGTTCAAGTCATCTTGGTCATGGAGACTTATACTTTAACATCTTAAGCAAGCATCTCCAAGGAGGTGTGGACCCAGGATGATTGGGTATAAGCCGAAGTGCCTGAAGATGTTTGAACAGCCTACAAAGGATTCACCACTCCTTGCGAGGCGATGTATACCCAGGCCTATCGTCGGATTGTTACTCAAAACCTCTGGCCAGAGTATATCATGTTAAGAGTGCGAGTCTCTTAAATACATGAGAGTAATTAGAAATCCAAAGGACGAGAAAGACACTACTTGGGCTAGGTGTGACGTAGTCAGTCTAGTGGGGACTGACACAAACAGACCATGTCCTGAACCAAGTGGGTATAAGATGGTGAAGGGAATGGGGCACGATTCATTAGAGCTGCTGAAGGGTTTCAGAATAATTTCTTCTGAGGTCAAACCGTTGATCTTTCGATTAATTGGGGGTCATGATGTACTACTAGGTGCCACTCATGATCGTTCTATAATTTGTTGATTATAGACGGCCAACATAAATCGAAAGCCTATTTAGTCACACGCACTACGAGTAATCCGAGGGATTTAAAATGAGTTGAAAATTGGATTTTCCGATCAAGAGAAATAAGTCGAATCTGAATTTGTCAGAGGCGCAATGGAAGCTAAAAATGGCTAAGTCTTTTGAAGGCTTATTGGGCGAATTAAATGAGTTTAATTCGCGATCGGTTCGGGTTGGTTTGGCCGGCCAAAGAGGGTGCCAAACCTCTTTGTTGTGGCCGGCCATTAAAAGGGAAGAAAACCAATTTAATTGGTTTAATTAATAAAATAAATCTAGCGCGATTTGTTTTATAAATTATGGATAAATAAATTGATATATAAAGAAATTTATATAAAGAGATTTATAAAGAAATTTGTAGTAAATTTATTCTTTTTATGGAAATTAAAATAATCCATGAATTGGTTTAATTTTAATTTATAAAATCAATTATGAATTGATTTATCCATGATAAGAAAATTTTATACAAATTTTATTCCATAATTAAAAGAGAGAAAGTATTTGTTTTATTATAAAGTTAGTTATAATAAAACTTGGCTTAAACGGAATAATTAATAAGAGAATTTATAGGATAAATTTCTTATGTAAAATTCCGTTAATGAGGAGACTTGGCAAGGGAGAAGCAACTATATAAGGAACCAAAGGCAAGCCTTGGATCCTAATCGAATTGATATAGAGCTAACCTCTCCCTCTCTCTCTTATTCTCTCTTCTTCTTCCCATAGGGTCGGCGCCCTCCTTAAGGATTAGGGCCGGCTCCCCTTGTCCAAACTAGGGCCGGCGCACCCTCACCCCTCCAAGTTGGTTGCCGTGAGCTATCAAGAAGAAGGAGAAGCCAACCAAGTAGAAGAAGAAGCGGATCACAACTCCTCTCTTCCCAGAATTTTGATTCCGTTACTTTGGTGGTTAGTTTCCTATCTTTTCTCTTGTTCTTCTAGTTGTGCCTTTAGAGAATCTAGTAGTTCTCGTTGGCACAAAACTCTTGACTTTGCAAAGTCATCCCGAAGAGAACTCGGCGTGGACGCGAATAGAGGCGAAGCTTCCAAGGGACGCTACGGTTGGATCTCGTCACTTACTTCGAGTTACGCGAGGTACTTAGTAAATTAGTTTACTTTTCCGCAATGTTTTAATTTATGATTATGTCAACACATCATAAGGTTGCATGCTAGATACGTGGTTAAAATAATTTAGGAAATTATTTTATGCTAATTCTTCCGCTGCACGTAAAAATTTAAAATTTTGCGAACCCGTATCCTTGTCGACATGCACCCGGTCCCAACAGTGGTATCAGAGCCGGTTAGTGTTCGACATAATCATATAATTGTTTTGTGGAAACTTTGTCATGATCTCAATTTTGAAAAATTTTTCAATTATGGAAACTTTCCAATTATAATAAATTTTAGATTTAGGAATTTCAAAGTTTGGAAATCCTCATGAAATTTCGCAAACATTTGAAATTTTCTAGTTTCTGAAATTTTATAATAATTGTGAAAACTTCCCATCTTTGGAAACTTTCCAATTTTGGAAATTTTCTATCTTAGAAATTTTCAATTTTGGAAATATGTAAGTTTTCTTTGTACCAGAAACTTACAATTATTCTGAAAACCTATTATGAAATCTCGCAATTTTGGGCACTTTCTTTTGAGAAAGTCTAGACAAATTTATGGACAATTAGTTGACAATTAAATTTGAATTGGTATTTAAATTGAAAACAAAATTCTTTATTTTGGATTGAGCCTCGGGGAGCCGTCCAATTTAAAGTTAGTTGTTGTAATTTAATTTCCCAATTTTAAATGAAATTGTCATGTTTAATTTGGATTGAGCCTCGGGGAGCCGTCCAAATTGGATTTACGACAAATTACTTTTCTTTGGGTATCTGAGCCTCGGGGAGCCACCCTTAGAAAACGATTTGTTGTAATTAATTAAATCCATAAGTAAAATATGTTTTAAGAGGTGATGCTCTTACATATTGTTGTCTCCAAAATTAATTAGGAAAATGGTTTCCTATTGAGTTTCTTAAATGAGATTTTCATGAAAATAATATGTGGTTGAATTAAGGGAATTGTCTCTTAATTTAATAAGTTTTGATTTAGAGAAATCAAAGTCTTGAACATATTATTTCCGAAATTGATTATGACAATTTAGGAAATTGTTTCCCAAAGCAATTCCTTTAATAAAGTATGAGATTAGAATTAGGAAATCCGGTTCCTAATTCAATTAATGAGACTTGATAACTTAAGTCACATACATACTTTATTAAGGAAATCGTTAGTCATGACATATGTCATAAATGTGCATTAAAAAGGAAAAGATGAGACCAAAACCCCTTACAAAATATTAAGGCCAACACCTTCCATTAATATGGTTAGAATCGGAGTTTTGTTTCTCGTTTGGGTTGATGGACACATCCATGCCCGACTTGAACCTCAACATGTTCAAACCATGGAATTAGTTTATGAATAATATAGTTAGAGTCAGAGGTCAATCCTTAGTTTTGGTTGTTGGACACATCCAAGCCTGACTAAACGGTTGAATGAGCTCCAACCATGTTAAAACTATTTCTTGATTAATGGGTCAGCCTTAAGCTTGGAGCATCGATTTGTTGTGCCACAGCCAAGGTCGATGTAAAGAGAGGTGCAGTTGGGTGCTATGTATAATGTCGCATACTTGTTAATGAGTTAACAACCCAATGATTATGCAAACATTCAATCAGTTGATAGCATAATGTGATAGTTACATATATGTGATATGTAATCGGTATAATTACCTACCTTCATAGCTAAGAATAACTTGATGGCCACAGCCATGGTGGTTCTTATCTATGGTTGGATATCAACCTATTTGGAGATGTTCCTACGATCTCCCGAATTGATAAAAAGGGTTATTCAATTTGAAAAAATAAATAGGATTTTTATTAATGTATGTTGATACATTCTTTAATCATTCTTCTCACATAATCTCAATTTGTATTTCTAGGATAATCACTCGATCATATCTTCTCTAAACTTGCGTTCCATTTTGGACACCAATAAACTGACTGGGCCGAACTACATGGATTGGCTTCGAAACCTGAGGATAGTCCTCAAGGCAGAGAAGCTTGCTTATGTCCTTGAAGAACAACTTCCCACCCATCCTCCAGAGAATGCAACTCCAGACCAATTGTTGGCCTATCAGAAACATGTGACCGATTCTGAACTTGCAAGTTGCATCATGCTAGCCTCTATGGTACCTGAGTTGCAAAAGCAGCATGAGCATATGGATGCTAATACCATCATCTTCCATCTTCATGAGTTGTTTGAAGAGCAGGCGGGATCTGAAAGGTTCGAAGTCTCCAGACTCCTCTTCACCACTAAGATGCAGGAAGGCACTTCTGCCTCGCAGTTTGTGTTAAAGATGTTGGGGTACATTGAGCGACTGAGCGCACTCGGTTTTGCAATGGATCATGAACTAAGTATTGACTTAATTCTGAGTTGTTTGCCCAAGAGTTATTCACAATTTGTGATAAACTATCGGATGAACAAACTAGAGACCACCATTCCTGAGTTGCTCAACCTGCTAAAGACTGTAGAGCCTTCTGTAAAGCCGGATCAAAAGACAGTACTGTTAGTTGGTTCCTCGAAGAAAGGTTCTAAGAGGAAGGCCAAAGAACAGAACAAAGGGAAGAAGAAAAAGGCCAAGAAGACTGAAAAGAAACCAAAAGGAACTTGCCATCATTGTGGCAAGGAGGGTCACTGGCGAAGAAACTGCAAGGTTTATCTTGAGTCCTTGAAGAAGAAGGCATCCGATGCCCCATCCTCTTCAGGTATCTTCGTTATTGAATGTCACTCTATTTCCTCAGATACCTGGGTACTTGATACTGGGTGTAGCTCACATATATGTAATGACATACAGGGGCTAAGGAATAGAAGAAGACTCGTCAAGGGAGAAGCGAATTTGCGGGTTGGAAATGGAGCAAGGATTGCTGCTATTGCCATCGGAACATATTTGCTAAAGGTCCCAACTGGACGTGTCTTAGAATTGGATAATTGTTATTTTGTTCCTTCATTAATAAAGAACATTGTATGTATTTCATGTTTGAATGAAAAAGGTTATCATTTAACTTTTAGTAACAATTGTTGTTACATAACTTTAAATGGCGTTCTTTATGGGAATGGAACTTTGTGCAATGGCATCTACACGTTAGATTTATCCAGTGACGTTTTCAATATCGATGTTAGCAACAAACGTGCTCGAATAGATAATCGAATAGACTCCTACACGTGGCACTGTCGTCTTGGCCATATAAGTAAGAAACGCATGACCGAATTACACCGATGTGGAATTTGGAATCATTTGAACCCGGTTCATTTGATACATGCGAATCATGCTTAAAAGGCAAGATGACCAAATTACCCTTTTCCGGAAAAGGTAATCCAGTGGGAGAATTGCTTGGTCTAATACATACTGATGTATGTGGACCAATGTCAACTCTTGCACAAGGAGGCTATAGCTACTTCATCACCTTTATCGATGATCACTCACGATTCGGGTATGTGTTCTTGATGAAACACAAATCTGAAGCTTTTGAGAAATTCAAAGAGTTCAGAAATGAAGTAGAGAAACAACTTGGCAAAAGTATTAAAATACTTCGATCCGATCGGGGTGGTGAATACTTAAGTCAAGAGTTTCAAGATTATCTTAGGGAAATGGGATATTGTCCCAATGGACTCAGCCATATACACCACAGCATATGGTGTATCTGAGAGGCGCAACCGAACCTTGATGGAATGGTTAGGTCTATGATGAATCATGCAACTCTTCCAAAATCCTTTTGGGCTATGCACTAAAGACAGCTGTTTACTTGCTAAACAGAGTCCCGACCAAGGTAGTCTCTACTACTCCATATGAGATTTGGAAATAGTAAGAAACCTCACTTAACTCACCTTAAGATATGGGGTTGTCCTGCTTATGTGAAGCGGATTGTATCAGACAAATTGGGATGCTAAGTCTGAT